>JBAMAX010001246.1:0-53212 GCA_037043745.1 Chymomyza amoena
CGTTACGTTACAAAAAATAAAAGTGGGTTTTGACTTGTATTAAAAAATCTCTTATATCGCCGATATATGTTTTTAGTATAAAGCTTTAAATTTGAAATATGGTTGGTAAACTATGCAAGTCAAAAACATTTCTTGTTTTTTTTTTTTTTCAATAGTCGTTAAGCGTGACGTTACGTTTGAGCGTCGAAATTTGCCAAAAAGAGGAAAAGGCAAATTTTTTAAAAGGTTTAATATTTAAGAAGCAATTAAGCCGCGTTATCTAATATAATTTTGTAACGTAACGCCATGCGTATTTTTGTTTGTTTTTGTTAATGGAAATATAGACTACATTTTGTTAAAAAAAAAGAATCTAAAATCGTTCTTTTCGATTAAACCAAACTTACAAAAATATGCATGGCGTTACGTGACAAAAATAATATTGAGTTTTGACCTGGATTGCAAAATCTCTTATATCTGCGATTTATGTTTTTAATATAATTAAAAACATAATATTTAAATTTCTTTTTATATTTATATATTTTATTTTTATATTTATTAATCTCAATATATGGCGTGGTGTTACTCACACTAACATATAAAATTTTTTATATTTCGTTTTTCAAGTCAGAAAAACATACATTTTGGATTTTATTGTAATACTATAATGAATTTATTTTATTGTTAAAAAGCTTTTTATCAAAAAAAATCAAAAATAATACAAAACTATAAATATCTAAGTTAAACTACGAACTTTTAACTTTGTATCCAGATTTCTCGCTTCTTATAACACTAGTTATGTGAAAAGATTTAATGTCTTCCACTTGGAATGTAAGAAAACATTTTTAGCTTTAAATTCTTCGTCTGTGGAATTTCATCTGTTCAATAAAATTTTCTACAATTCGGTTTGAGTCTACTTTATTTTGTTAGTGTATCAAAACTTTATATAGTATATTCTTTGGTATAACCCAATTTGGTTCCACTATCTCTCTGCCATAAGCGAACTAATTCCTATCGTGTCTAACGCGTGCTTCTAATGGCTTCCGCCTTGAATAAAAACGCCTTCGCATATGTTTTCAATCTGCCAACACGAAAAGTACAATTTCATTAACAAAATTTATTAATAACAAATAATCATAGTAAAATCATCAAACTGACAAGAAAAGTAAAATAAAAAGAAAAATGGTTTTCGCTTCAATTTTTATATAAATATAAATAAAAATCTTGTTTATTGGTACGATTGGCATTTGCTCCACATTCTCTGTTCAATGGTTTATATTTATTCATTTTTGTTTTTGCCTTGATTATCAGCCAGCCGATACTTGAGTTGAATCACCTTTTGACTTTGCACCCATCCAATCCATCCAACCCAGTTGTTGTGACTATCTATACAAAACATAATCTCTATAAATATGAAATAATTGAAACCAATTCTGAAGCAAATTGTTTTCGCATTATGGTTTTTATAGAGAGACGTAAGACAGCTGTCAGAGCACTTTTCGTTCCAATATGCAATAATGGATTCTCTCCAAGTGGCCGGTCAGATCAGCACATCTTCACGAGATAATTTATATCTACCAACGCGCGGATCCAGTTCCAATTTACGCTCAAGTCGCTCACCATCGGCTACCAGAAGCAACGAGCAAAGTAATTATCCCAAAAATAACCATATAAAGTAGTTTTAGATTTAGGATTTGCAATTGCTTAGCTTTAGATGTAGCATTGTGACTAACATTTGAAAAAAAAAAGAATCAACATACATATATTATTTAAACACTATTTAATCATTTGATACTTTACATACTACATCTAAACACTATAAAGTTTGCTTTTTTACACACGATTCCTGCCTTCCTACACCCATATGTTTTAAAAATCTAAAAGTAGTATATAAAGTCTATATATCTTGGAAGCTGTAATGTCTGCACTGTATCTTGTCATACATTTTTAAGTAGTTTAACCCTTTACCATATCTTCATGGCATTATAAAGCTTTTCGATAGCACCAAAAATTGTAATATTAAAAAAAGGGTTCATAACCAATTCAATTGATTTATAAATGAAAAACAATTAAGTTTAGATCTTATCTATGCTGAATCCGCATAAAAAATAGGCGGTCGGACTTACCCCATAATTTGCTCTTTTGATTTATAATCGGAAAACTATTGAATTTAAATCATAAATCATTTATATGTTCCAAATAAGCCAATAAAATAAAAAAATAATAGGCGGTTTATCCTACCATATTTAAAAATTATAAAAATCGGCTTTTTTGAACATTGCTCATATCTGAAAAATTAATAATCTTCAGTTGAAATCAGTAAAGAAGTAAATAGGGTTCTACAGTGTTAAAAAACAGGCGGTCGGGTTTACCCCACAATTTCCGGTTTTGATTTATAATCGAAAAACTATTGAATTTAATCCATATATGTGCTAAAAAAGCTTAAAAAACAAGCGGTCGGGCTTACCCCACAACTAGCTATTTTGATTTATTATCGAAAAACCAAATATGTGCCAAATAATGGGGTTTATTCCACCATATTTAAAAATTACAAAAATCTGCTTTTTTGAAAATAACGAAAAGAACAGGGACCTACAGTTTATAGTAGAATCCGGGCAAATAGCGTCAAATCTTGCTTATTTACAAATGTGCTTAACATGTTCTTACCCAACAAATTTTTTTGAAAATTTACTCCTGTTAGGTCGTAGGAAAAAAATTTAAACATCCGTTTCTGTTCGTATTTTAATATTTTAACCAATTTTTATTAAATTTTTATTGGTTAGATTAAATTTTAACAATTTTTTCTGTTCTTGAAAAATAATTTGATAATAAAATAAATAGCTAGTATCTAAATGAAAGAGCGCCCTCGGGGATAGCCACCTAGTCGTGGTGAGGGGGCTCATTAGGGGCGATGAATCCAAGAGCGATGCCGGCGGTAGCATAGCTTTTGGTAGGACCACCCATGCTGGTAAAGTCGAAGAGTCCGGAAGCTAAGAGCAGTCAAAAACGAACGCGGTCAGCGTCTGTTTCATTGAACAATTATGGAAACATGTCACCTAGGGGTACCCAACAATTATTGGTTAATCCCCCTGCTACGGCAGCTGGCACAGGGGAATTGGTAGCCAAGAGGCTCTATGCTCCACTTAGCAGTCCGGAATTCGTAGTAAAAGTAAATGAAAGATACTAATTTAAAATTTTGTAATCGTATCAGGATTCGTATCTATACAAAATGAATACCCCAAAAAATAACTATACGATATCACAATATACACAGTGGTATGAACTTTACATATAAATCCATACGTATTTTAATATGAATCCAAATCCGGGGTCCGAAAAACCCCGAAAAGCCTAGTTTCTTAAGATAAACCTCAAAATACCCAAACTATTTTAGTTTTATGGTTTTGAGCGATGTTTTTTATATGTTTTTCGGTTACCTAAGACTGAGTTCCAGGACTAAAAAGCAATATTTTCCGAAATACCTCGCTTTAAGGTTCTTTCAGAATCCTAACGTGCTGGGATTTATTAGACCTCAAACCAAAAACACTTAGTAAATATAGTCCGACCTTTAACTTTAAAAAATCATCTTTAATTTAAGCATCAGAGTATTATTTTTGTTGGTTCATTTTTCAAACAGGTAAACATAGTTTAGGCACTGCACAGTGGTCAAAAACTCAGATTTGTGGGCCTAAATTCACTTTTTTTTTAATTCAGTTTATATAGAAGATAATTTTTTTAAAAAATAAAGTTAACAGTCTGGCCAAAGACAACTCTGAAAGTAATAAATGTGATAAATTTTAAGTTTTTGGATAACCACTGCGCAATTTTTTGTTCTAATAAAAATAAAAAAAAACTACTGTGCAATGACCTACGGATATTTTAAAATTGTTTTTCCCCGATTTTGCTCGTTATAATTTTCTGTCTAAGAGTCTGATAATTCTTAAATCAGGAACTTTTTAAATTTAAGATAACAGAGCCACCTAAAATCGACTTAGTTTCGAAACTTTAAGATTAATTACACAGGTCAACATGGTTCAGTTGTTGGAAAGCTTAGAGTCATTTCCGAAGTAATTTGGTGCGTAGAATCCGAATTCGGCGTCAGAACTGGCCCATCACGTCAGGATTTTGAGATATTTGAGGTTATGGGTACATAACCATTTTTTGGGTAAAAAATGGCGTTTTTTCCTACATTTGAGGCTATGTACAGGGCGCAACAAATTTTTGCGGTCTTCCTCTCCAGTTACATCATTTACGTAATTGATTCGGATTCGGATTCTACGCACCAAATTACTTCGGAAATAACCCTTAGCTTTCCAACAACTCACATGACCCCTGTATTTGTAGACCTGTGTTATTCATTATTTTTGGCAGCTTTTTGTATTCAGAAATTGCGTATTCGTAACACATAAAAATGTTCCATTTGGGCAATGTTTCCTATAGGAACCTACAGTCCCATATCTGTGGGACCTTGAACTTTTTTCAGTGACTATTTGTGGCTATTTTATTATTATGTACGAGTATATATAAATATTTAAATGTCCTGCCATTTTAGTTTGGTCCTGAAATTTTAAAGCACATTTTTGTGCTCAAATATATTAGAAATTCTAAATATATTCTTAAATAATGACAAATATTTGAAATGTCCTCCCATTATAATTTGGTCCTGAAATTTTAAAGCACAAAAATTATTTATCGCTACAGGAAAATTATAAATTCTAAATATCTCATTAAATAATGTCAAATATTTTAAATGTCCTCCCATTTTAATTTCGTTCTAAAATTTTCAAGCACAAAAATTTATTTATTGCAATAGGAAAATTCTAAATTCTAAACATCAATAATGGCAATGGCCCATTTTAGTTTGATCCTGAAATATTAAAGCCCAAAAATGTATTTATTGCAATAGGAAAATTATATATTCTGAATATCTCGTTAAATATTTTAAATGTCCTCCCATTTTAGTTTGGTCCTAATATTAAAAAGCACAAAAATAGATTTATTGCAATAGGAAAATAATAAATTCTAAAGAGCTCGTTAAATAATGGAAATTTCTTGCGTAACCGTGCACTCCGGTTTTAGCATCTCTAAATGATTTGTTTATATTTTATGTATTTGTTATTTTATTTATTTGTTTGCAATAAAAAAAGTGTGGGTCTTAACACAACAATAGTTTTTCTATTCATAAGTTCGAAAAGCCCGAGAATGTTTAAATGTGGATATTTCGTATATACAAAATTTAAAAGAAGAATAATTGGATGCTTTAAAAAAAATAGGTACAGCTTCAACTATCAAAGCTCAATGATTTAAGATATCTCAGTATCTCAAGCCAATAACCTAAACCAATATCATACCTCCCAACTATTTATTTACCCCTACCCATTATCTTTTTGTACCTCTCTCGAACCACTTAATTTTTCCTCTTTAGTCATTTTAACACATTTTCCCAAGTATATAACACTCTGCTTGTAAATATTATTTAAAACTCATTGCTTTTAATCCCCGAAAATAAAAGCTACAAATATTTGTAGTCTACTTTTGAGGGTTTGTTTGTCAATGCTTTGCGCTTGAGTTGCTATAAATTCTTATTCATATTTGCTTTATTATTTTAAGTGTTTGTTGTGATTATTCTTTTACTCATTCTGCTATGTTTGTTTCTTTTTTTTCCCCTCCGTTTCTTTTATTTCGTACAGCTTCGTAACATTGTGAATGTAAGCCAAAGTCAAACAGTAAACATAAAACTAGCACTAGACACACCCATCAACTCATACACATGCACTACTGCAGCTTAGTTTTCACACAGATGCATATATGGGTAATTCTTTTACAAACTGAAGAACTATTTGTATTTGAGAATATTTTTTGGTCTAAAATTTTCGGAAAATAAATCAGTTTTAATGTGTTGCGGGATTTTATATAAATTTTTAAATTTTGTATACTTATTTAAAATTTAAAAATTAACATACATATCAAATTTTGCAAAACGTAAATATTTTGTGTGCAGCTTTAAAAAAATTAAATCATATTTTAGCCAAATTAAAAATAAAAACCATTTCTTTGATATGCGCCGAAATAAATAAAAAGTAACGAAAAATTATTAATGTAATAAATATAAACGAAGGAGATATTAAGAAGCTATATAAATGCGTTATGAAATAGAATACAAAAATAAATTAAATATTAATTATAAATGATTTAATCAATTTAAAAATATAAATTATTTTTTCACATGCGCCCAAGTAATATAAAATCAGTAACAAAATATTTGAAATAAATAAAAGAACGAATAAAATACAAACGTAAATAAAAAATTTGAGTTTAAATGATTTAAAAAAGCTAAAAATATAAACCATTTTAAATATACGCCGAAATAAATATTTAAACAATAACAAAATATTTAAAATAATTATAATTATATAAAATATATTTATATATTATATAAAATAAATAATTCATAAAATTCAAAGAAAAATTCAATAATTTTATAATTTGTTTAATAATTTTATACTCTGTCATAGTAACTTCAATGTTGCTTTTTCACACTTATTAACATATTTAGGATTACTTTTTTAATAGAAAATAAATAAACAAGTTCACCATGAAAACGACATTAAACCAATAAAAAATTAAATAATAGAGAATTTTTAAAAATCAAGTAGATAAAAAGAAATATAAATAAAAGTTTAATAATTCAAATGAATTCAAAAAAATTAAAAAATATTTTAATATATTTGTTTTTAAATAAAAAATCGGCGGGAATGAAAAATTAACATGTCTTAAAACTTCACAAATTTTGTTAAAAAAAATGGCGGACGTAAAGTCGGGCGCGGACGACTTTAGGATACCCTGTACCACTAGCTTGTAATAAAGTCCGATTTCTTCACAAAAAACCAAAAACAGAAGAATTTTTAAGCAAAAATTTTTTTTGACCGATCGTTCCTATGGGAGCTATATGATATAGTCAACCGATTTCAATAAAATTTGACACGGTGCTTAAATACCTTAAAAAAGATATGAACGCCAAAGTTATTTCAAATATCTTTACAAACAAACAAAACACATCGAATTTTGTATAAAAAACGTGTTTTTGGACCGATTGGTCCTATGGGAGCTATATGATCTAGTCAAACGATTTGGATTAAATTTGGTACAGTGCTTAGGAACTATAAAATACTCACGAATGTCAAATTTGGTCCCAATATCTTAACAAACAAACGAAACACAACAAATTTTGTTAAAAAATCGATGTTTTGGAAGATCGGACCTATGGGAGCTATATGATATAGTCCACCGATTTTGTTCAAATTTGGCACATTGCTTAAGTGGTCTAAAAAATTTCCAAACGAAATATAGCCAATTTTTCTTTAAAAAAGTTATTTTGGCCGATCGGTCCTATGGGAGCTATATGATATAGTCAACCGATTTTGATCAAATTTGGTACAGTGATTGGGAACTATAAAAAACTTTCGATTGCCAAATTTCGTTACGATATCTTCATAAACAAACGAATTATTCATCTAAAACGCTTTTTTTTTCGAGGTCGTCTCAAACACCCCCATGGGAGCTATATAATTTATCCCCGATATCAAAAAAATAAAATAAACTTGCCTCCTATGGAATAATATGGGATCTAATGTGAAAGTTTGGTAACTCTAGCTCTTACCATCTCTGAGATCTAGGCGTTCACACGGACGGACGGACGGACGGACGGACGGACGGACAGACGGACGGACGGACAGACGGACATGGGTATATCGACTTCTCTATTCACCCTGATCATATTTTAGGTAACTTTGGGGTGTCTCCGACGTCTCCTTCTATATGTTACATACATTTTCGGCTTGCACAAACTTAATATACCCTTGGACCATACGGTACAGGGTATAAAAAGTCGATAGTAAAAAAAATTATTAAGTGCCATTTTTAAATAAAAATCACCATGAAAATGACAATAAATCTATAAAAAATTAAATAATAGAGAATTTGTAAAAATCAAGTAGAATAAAATAAATATAAATAAAAGCTTAATAATCCAAATGAATACAAAAAAAATTAAAAAATATTTTAATACATTTGTTTTTAAATAAAAAATCGGCGCGAATAGAAATAGTTCACAAATTTAAAAAAAAAAAAAAAGGCTTTAAATAAAAATCTCAAGAAATTGTGAGCTCACATGAAATATTTTTTTTACATTTGACTTGCTCTATTGTAAAGTTCATAAACAAAACTTAAGTTCTTTAAATTTGTCCAGAGTCCTCATACAATGCTCACATTCAAAAAATTAAAACAACTGGATTAGTTAAATTAAGGATGTTATATTTTCAGTACTTGACCCTTTGCCATTTTCGTAAGAATATTTAATCGAAAATCCCGTAACATATTTAAACTTGATTTAAAATTCAAAGTTAAAAAAATTAAAATCCAACATAAAATACGTTCAGTTTGTGAAAGAACCACCCATACATTTCATACAATTTTAATTGCTTTTATAAACAACAATAAAAAGGAAAAGCAAAAATTTCAACTATTTTTCTGCTGCTTTCTATTTCTCTTTCTCTGTTTCTTTACATACACGCTTGCTTACTGCATTTGCTGATGTGATATGCAGTTATTTATCTGCACAATTGTGCACACACACACACACACTGAAGTCACACATACACTTACATAAACGCACACTCACACATACGCACGTAGTATAAGCAGTGCAGCAATAATAACAACAAAACAAAAAATGGAAAACAAAAGAGAATTAATTTTATAATTGTTGCTCTCTTTTAAAAGTCAAAACGAAACACACACAGTTACACACCCACACACACACAAGTACATAAGTATTTATGTGAAGTGCGCCTTAAAGCACGCAACACTTTTTTTTGTTCCAGTTCTAGTAAATGTTTTTAGTATTTTGTTGCAAAATTTTTAGTCTCTTGTTGCGCGGTTTTGTTGTTATTGCTTGTACCTGCAGCTATATACGTGCCTCATGCAACACGCCCTAGCTTAACTCTATAAACACTTTGCAAAAAAACCAACTAAGCCAAACTATCTATGCGCAAAAATTCGCTAGTGTCCAGGGAGCGTGTCACGACAGAGTCCAACGCGCCAGAGGCAGCCAACTCTGCAGCCATAGCAGCCTTAACATCCACAACAAGTGCGTCCACGGCAGCAACGGCTGCATCCGCTACCAATTCTTCGGCATCCTCCAGCACAGTGGCAGCTGCACAGGCGGCTGTCTACAGCGGCGGCAACACGGTGACCGGCAGTCTGGGCAGCGGCGGCGTGGCCGTGCGCGGTTTCCGCAGTCACAGCCCGTCCCATAGGCGTCGCAGTCGTGAACGCCAAAGACGCACACATGGCTCTGATCAGGGTGGGCTGTTAGCCTACAGTGGACTGGTAGGCGGTGACATTATGAGCGGTAATCTGGTGGATAGCGCGCTCATAGGCGGTGGCAGCGCGGGCACTGGCAGTGGTTTGGAGGATTCACGCCTGTCCGGCAATGAAGACTACTGCTACTCATCGTTTGTTTCCGATGATTTTGATGGCAATAACGTTGGTTCATTGGCGGATAGCAGCAAGAAGCTGCATCATCGACGTCCACATGAGCGTACGTCCAGTCTGCAGGCCATCGACCGTTTAAATACAAAAATACAATGTACAAAAGAGTCCATACGACAGGAGCAAACTGCCAGAGATGGTAAGCGGCAAGAAAAATTATGCTTACCTTTATTAATGCCTTGTTTTATTACCTACAGATAATGTCAATGAGTATCTGAAGCTGGCGGCCAGCGCAGACAAACAACAGCTAATAAGGATTAAGGTAGGTCTGCTGGCAATATATTTTTAAAACTTTAACTTAAACCCCTTCCACTTGCAGGCTGTTTTTGAGAAAAAGAATCAAAAGAGCGCACACAGCATCTCACAGCTGCAAAAGAAACTGGATAGCTATACAAAACGCGCCAAGGATTTGCAGAATCATCAGTTCCAGAACAAAAGTCAACATCGACAACCGCGTGAAGTCTTACGCGATGTTGGCCAGGGCTTGCGTAATGTTGGCGGCAATATACGCGATGGCATTACCGGCTTCTCCGGCTCTGTCATGTCCAAACCACGTGAATTTGCCCACTTGATTAAGAATAAATTTGGCAGTGCGGACAACATCAATCAAATGGGCGAGGGCGAGCTGCATGGCATGCAAAATGCAGATATGCTGTCCAATACCTATGCCGCAGCCACGGGCAGCAGTCATACGCCTGGCGGCGTTGGTGGCCTCAATAATATGCCGGCAGGCACATCGACGGGTTCGGGCAATACGACGGGCGGTGCCGGCAGCGGTACGGGCAAATTCAACAGCGACAATGGCAGCGAGTGCAGCAGCGTGACCAGCGAAAGCATACCAGCGGGGTAGGTTCTAGAAATTGTATGACATGTGGAGTTCCGGTTTTCATAACTATAAACATGTGCCTACAAGTGGGTTATAGGAGCGCTAAGTGCAAAGTTTTAGTAGTTCGTGTTAGGAGACTATTTCAAAAGAAATTTTTAAGCTCGAGGGAATTATTTTTAACGAGGGTTAGCCGGACCCGCGAGCTAGATGTTAAACTAACTTTTTTTAGTACTTTGTTTTAAGATTTGGGTTGCGTGAGCTAATGAACTGGTCTCTGCGAAGGTTCTAAACAGGCTAGAGTTAAAGCCAAAACTTGTTAAAACTATAAACTCCAGCTAATAAGCATCCACAGAGTGGTTTAAGCACGAGCTTCGGCCGTTCCAGGTTTAGTTTTTACTACTAATACTATTTTGGACATTACAACCGGTTATCGGTCTTGGCCGTGGAAATTAGCCTACACCAGTGGCTTCTGGACAATTGGCAATTCCCAGGCTACGAAGATACTCCGTTGCCTGTTCTTCCCATCGCAGAGGCGGACGTCCCTGTCGTCGTCGACCTTCCAGCGATCTTCGCTCAAATACCTTTTTGGCTGGAGCATGATTATTCATTCGTGCAATATGGCCTGTTCGTTCGCAGACGTTGTAGTTGTATGCGCCGAACTAGATCAGTGTCGCCGTATAGCTTATAGGGCTCGTAGTTCATTCGAATACGGAATAGCTTAGACTACTAAGATATTGATAAGTTCTAAACCACATTTTTAGAACTTAAAGTCTAATCAGGAAGAGTCATCATTATATAACGATAAGAGTCGTAGCCAGCCGAAGGCCCCCATAAAATCGCCAGCTTGTCTCTCACTGGTTCATTATATTCAACTCGAGAGATTGAGTTAAGACATAGACCAGCCTAAAAACTCTATAATTGGCTCGTGAGCTTGAGTTGAGTCAAAAACCGGCTACAGAACTCCCTAGAATCATGAACTGTTCTAACATCGCTTTATCTTCTAATCAGTTCGCGAGCTTGGAGTTGAGCCTCGGGCCAGCCCGAGAACTTTATAGAATCAATAGTTAACACCTTTAATCAATCTAACCCCCAATTTTACTTATAATCGGCTCGAGAGCTTGAGCTCCGTTGAATCATAAACTAGTTTAGCATAGCTTCACGCTTATAATCGGCTCGCGTGGTTCAGTTGAGTCGTGGGACAGCCCCAGAACTTCATAGAGTCAATAGTTAGTCTAACCCCGAATTCACTTCTTAACGGCTCGAGAGCTTGAGCTGAATCGTAAGCCAGCCAAAAAACTCTCTAGAAGCATAAACTAGTCTAGCATTGCTTCACTCTTATAATCGGCCTGAGATGTTGTGCTGAGTCGTAGGATAGCCTAAGAACTTCATAGAATCAATAGTTAAGCCTATTAATCAATCTAATCCAGGATTCACTTCTAATCGGCTGGAGAGCTTGAGTTGAATCGTAAGCCAGCTAACGAGTTCCTTAGAATCATAAACTAGTCTAGCATCGCTTCACGCTTATAATCGGCTCGCGAAATTGAGTTGAGTCGTGGGATAGCCCTAGGGCTTGATAGAATCAATTGTTAACCCTATCAATCTAACCTAGGGTTCTCTTCTAATCGGCTCGAGAGCTTGAGTAAGCCAGCTAAAGAACTCTGTAGAATCATAATCTAGTCAAGCATCGCTTCACGCTTATAGTCGGCTCGCTGGGTTGAGTAGAGTCGTGGGCCAGCTCAAGAACTTCATAAAATCAAAAGTTAACCCCGTTTATCAATCTAACCCCCAATTTCACTTATAATCGGCTCGAGAGGTTAAGTTGCCGTGGGATAGCCCAAGAACTTCATAAAATTAATAGTTAACCCTATTAATCAATCTAACCCCGAATTCACTTCTAATCGGCTCAAGAGCTTGAGTTGAATCGTAAGTCACCTAAAGAACTCCGTAGAATCATAAACAAGTCTTGCATCGCTTTACGCTTATAATTGGCTCGCGAGGTTGTGTGAAGTCGCGGAATAGCCTAAGAACTTCATAGATTCAATAGTTTAGCCTATGAATCAATGTAACCCAGGATTCACTTCTAATCGGCTCGAGAGCTTGAGTAAGCCAGCTAAAGAACTCCGTAGAATCATAAACTAGTCTAGCATCGCTTCGGCTCGCGAGGTAGAGTGGAGTCGTCGGATAGCCCAAGAACTTCATAGAGTCTATAGTTTAGTCTAACCCCAAATTCCACTTATTATCGGCTCGCGAGCTTAAGTTGAGTCCGTGGATCAGCCTAAGAACTTCATAGAATCATAAACTAGTATAGCATCTCTTCGCGCTTATAATAAGCTCGCGATGTTGAGTTGATTCGTCGGCCGGCCCAAGAGAGTACTTGACTTCATAGTGTCAATACTATAATTGGCCCAAGGAACTCCCTACTTATATTCGGCCCGCGAGCTTAAGTTAAGTCGCGGAACAACCTAAGAACTCCATAGAACCATAAGCTAGACTTTATTATGGAACTTTAGAATGAGAGATAAGAAGGACCGATTATGCTCGGGGTCGTAAATTAAACATGGGAATGCATGTCTAAGTTTCTAAGAAGTAGTCTAAGCTTCTAAGAAGTAGTATAAGCTTCTAAGTAAATATCCTTTTTAAAGAGCTCGTATGTTCATACTTTTAACAAAAAAACAGCAAACCCAACCTATTGCTCATAGCTTGGGTTTGCTTAGGAAGGGATCAGCAATAACGTATACTTTAAAGCACGCATAAATTCCTAAAGCTAATAAAATCTCTATTTTCCTTATTTAGCTCTGGCAAAAGTCAATCCGGTGCAAGTCAGTATCACATAGTGCTCAAGACGCTGCTTACTGAGCTCTCCGAGCGCAAGGACGAGAATGAAAAGCTCAAGGAGCGCATTGAACGCTTGGAGGTAGGTCGTCTATATATATATAAAACAAAGTATTACGTCAATCATTGCACAATTTCTATATTTGTACCAGGCAAGCCAAAAGGAATTCAATAACTTGACCGCGACACTTGAAAGTGAACGCTATCGTGCCGAAGGACTGGAAGAGCAAATCAATGACTTGACGGAACTGCATCAGGTTTGTATGCCGCCAGACAGGCGTCAGTCAGTCTGTATAGAAGTGGAACTTATTTATACTTTCTTTTGTTTTATGCGCTGGCAGAATGAAATCGAGAATCTGAAACAAACTATTGCTGACATGGAGGAGAAAGTACAATACCAAAGTGATGAAAGACTACGTGACGTCAACGAAGTGCTCGAAAACTGTCAAACGAGGGTAAGTCTCACACATACAGAGACACTAAAGGATACAAATGCATTACTAATACATATATATTTATGTACATAGATATCGAAAATGGAACACATGTCGCAGCAACAATATGTCACCGTCGAGGGCATTGATAACTCAAATGCACGCGCCTTGGTTGTGAAACTCATCAATGTGGTATTAACGATATTGCAAGTAGTGCTGCTTTTGGTGGCCACAGCTGCCGGCATTATAATGCCATTCCTTAAAACGAGGTAAGTTGAGCAGGATAATAATTGAACATCTAATTGATTCCCCTTATCTTTGCAGAGTTCGCGTGCTCACCACATTTCTGTCGATTTGCTTTGTCATCTTTGTGATACGTCAATGGCCGGATGTTCAGGATATAGGCGCTGGCCTGGTGCGGCATCTCAAGCAGTCCTTGGTGGTCAAATAAAGCGATATTAAATGTTATTATCTTAAGTTAAAAAGTGCATATTTTGTATATAGTTTATACATTTAAAAGAAAATATTATATATATATACATGCAGATTTCTACAAGACAAAGTGCATCACCTAAGCATCATATATATATTATATACGACATATAAACATATACATAAAGCAGCAAAACAACTGTACAAAACTATACAAATTATGAAAAATCGCACATATAAACACACATACATACACAAAACTACATTAGCAAAATTCTATATAAACTATATATGCTTATACAATAACTTGTATATAAGTAATAGAAAAACGCAAAACAATAACAAAAAAATTAGCCTAAATTTCTACTATTTATGTAATAACTGCAATGCTGACATGTTTTTTGTGCATAACTCAACTAAATCTAAATATACATTTAATATATATTTATGAGTATATACATATATTATTATGTATTAAAATATATAAAATATCGACTACTATATTTATAAATTTAAATAATAGTTATGCTATAGCTACAAAACATACGTATACATTAAAAACAAAACAGTTTGTATAAATCCGAAATCTGACTTTGTATTTCATTTGAGACAAGCTAAAGCAGAGATTTGTTTATAAAATAAAATGTATACCTATAAAATATAGCAATTATTATGGTGGCCTATACAAGTACCAAAACAAATTTAGCTTGTAGAAAAAACAACAAAAACAAACAAAACGTAATATTATAATATTATATAATGAACAAGCATACATACAAATGCATTGTATTAGATGTGTGTGTAAGTATGTAGTGTACATTTTGACTTGTTTTCAAAACAGCTGCTGTTCAAAAAACACACAGACAGCGACCAAATTCTACACTTGAAAAAATAAACAAAAATAATTTAAAATAATAACTACAGAAAAGAAAAATTAAATATATATACGTACTAAATACGTAAACATCAAGTTAAAAAAATGTAGTTTTAATGAAAAAACTTAACTAAACCAAAGTACGAAACAAAATTAAAAATTTATAGTCAAGTATACTGCTCCATGCTTTACGCTCATATTTTGTAGAGGCCCTCCTATTTTTGTGAACTGAACTAAAACGGATCCAGATCGAAACCATTTTTGGGAAACTATTTTTTAAACTTAAATGTTTTCAAATCCAAGACAGATTCGAATTCGAAATGTTTTGACATCTTAGACTCAAATTACACTCAATAAAAAATAATCGATAATTTTTTGAAAGTGAGTTGGAAAAAAAATTATTTCGTTGGTGTCCGCCTATTTTGTGAACTCGACCAGAACGAAAGCATTTTTGGGAACATATTTTTGAAACTTAAATATTTTCAAATCATAGACAGACTCGAATTCGAAATGTTTTGACATCTTAGACTCAATTTACAATCATTAAAAAAATAATCAATAATCTTTTGAAAGTAGACGGTGAAAAAATGCTCTTATTTCGTAGGGACCCGCCTATTTTTGTGAACTGAACCAGAACGTATCCAGAACGAAAGCATTTTTGGGAACATGTTTTTAAAATTTAAATGTTTTCAAATCTTAAACAGATTTGAATTCGAAATGTTTTGACATTTTAGACTCAAATTAAATTTTAAAAAATAACTTTGAAAAAAATTATCATATTTCGTTGGGGCCGCCTATTTTTGTGAACCAGAACGGATCCAGAACGAAAACATTTTTGGAAACATATTTTTAAAGCTTAAATGTTTTCAAATCCAAGACAGAATCGAATTCGAAATGTTTTGACATCTTAGACTCAAATTACAGTCAATAAAAAAATAATCGATAATTTTTTGAAAGTAGAGTTTGAAAAAAATGATTATATTTTGTTGGGGCCCGCCTATTTTTGTGGACTCGACCAGAACGAAAGCATTTTTGGGAACATATTTTTAAAACTTAAATGTTTTCAAATCAAAGACAGACTCGAATTCGAAATGTTTTGACATCTTAGACTCAAATTACAAATCAATAAAAAAATAATCGATAACACAGGTCTACAAATACAGGGGTCATGTGAGTTGTTGGAAAGCTAAGAGTCATTTCCGAAGTAATTTGGTGCGTAGAATCCGAATCCGGCGTCAGACCTGGCCCATCACGTCAGGATTTTGAGATATTTGAGGTTATGTACCCAAAAAACGGCGTTTTTTCCTACTTTTGAGGTTATGTACAGGGCGCAAAAAATTTTTGCGGTCTTTCTCTCCAGTTACATCATTTAGTACAACTCTTACCCTTTAATTTAAGGGTTCAAGAGATCAATTTTTAAAGTAGAGGTTGAAAAAAATTTATAATTATTAAAAACAAAACTTGGTTTGCAGCTTAAAATGGACCCTGGAATGAGTTTAAAAGAGATTTTTAGATTTGTTTTTAGATTTCAGGCAACTTATAACTTCGAATTCGAAATGTAGGTTCGAAAGTGCAATCAATAAAAAACTTGGAGTTGACTTAAAAACGCAGATTCCAAAAAGTTTGGAGTTTGCTTCGAAACCGTTAACCTTTTTTCATTCCACGGTATTCAAACTTTTATTTTAAAAGACCATTGATTTCTTCACACACTCTCATCCGTTACTCAAATGTGAATACAAATTTAATAAGGTGACCACGGCCATCCAGAACCGATCTTGACCCGAAGTTTTATAAGATGAACGTAAAATACAAAACCGAAAATTTTGTATAAATAACTTAGGGTAGGTTAGATTAGGTTAAGGCGGCAGTAGGGACTGACGTCCCAACTCATTTAGGCCAAGGATAGGCCCGTTGCGATACCGCTACAGCGAGCTATTTCACCACTCTTCCCCACTTTAGAGGTCCCCTATATGAGTTAAGGAAGCCATCCGGCAGCCTGAATAAACCTTAAAAGGCATTTTGGACTCTGTTCAGAGAGCTGAGATGAATCGTCGAGAAAATGTGACTTTAGGAACCTGAATCTTTCACTGCCCAGCCCAGGGCAATGACAGAAAAAGTGTTCCGACCGTCTCCAGCACCTTCTCATCGCCACAGCTTCTACAGAAGTCATGGTGGGGAGCATTCAACCTGGATGCGTGATTTCCCACCAGCCAGTGTCCCGTAATAGCACGGATAACAGATGAGCACTGGGCTCTATTCAGAGAGCAAAGTTCTTTGGTTCTTTTACTGCAGTATGTCGGCCACGGTTGCCGCGAGATCCTACACGTGTTTGATGTCCAACTCCACGTTTTATTTGCGAAGAAAGCAAAACAATTACGTATTCTCAGTTTACAGCTGGCCATGGGTATACCCAGGCCCTCCTTGTTTTGAAGGAGGATGCTGGTAGATCCTCGTCCACCCAAATCATCCGCAATACAGTTGCGCTCGAAGTCCCTATGTCCTGGGACCATATGAGGTGAATGGAAAACTGCTCAGCCATCTCCTCTAGAGACAAGCGGCAGTTATTGTATACGAAGCTATCGAAACTAGGGACTTAATAGCCGCTTGGCATCCGAGTAGATACAAATATTTTTGTTTCGAACTAGTAGGTTTCTTATTGTTATTAAAGCCTCCTGGATTGCAGTGACCTCTGCCTGCAAAACACTGCAGTGGTCCGGTAGTCTAAAAGCAGTTCTAATGCTGAGTTCCTTAACGTAGACGCCTCGGCCTACAACTTTGTCTAGCTTGGAACCGTCCGTGTATATCTTTATCGAGCCAGCTGGGCCTGGTATACCTGTATTCCACTCCTTCATGATTGGAATATAGGGTCTGAATAAATAACTTAATGCGTACTAATTTCGATAGATATTTTTAAGTATATAAATAAAAAATCCAAGAAATTAATTAATATTATCGAAAACTTAGCTCGAAAACTCAAAATTTTTCTAATGGATTTTGGTGTTTTTGACACTTTCAAGCAATAAGGAATCACTGGGGGCTGTGGAGGTGTGACACGCCCCGAAACATGTAGCAGTCGGCAAATATTGGAAATTACGTAATATTCGAGCAATTAAAATTCATGCAGTCGGTAATTTGTTGAACCGAGTCGGCATCTTGAGGTTCATCTCCTCCCCACATTCAACGCTCTCACATATATACAAAAAAAAGTATAGCATACTTTTTTGTCGCTTTAAAAAGATACGTTACGAATATTTTTTTAATCAGTTACATTTATTGTAAATCAATTGAAAATTACACATTATACATGCTTATGTTTCGCTTCATATGTCTTTAAATTTAATTGATTTCGTATTACAGCATTATTATATTTATGATTTAGTTTTTTTTTTTGTGAACAGTTTTCATCAGTTGCTTTTGTTCCTAATTACGTTTTTTATTATTTTTTTTGGATAAATAATCACAAACTAGCGCCGCTTATATTTTAATGTTTTTCTGAAAATTACTACATTTACTTTATTTATTATTATAGTGTATTATTTAGTGAAGACTGTTGTGTACGCAGCATCAAATCAATGTATTTATTTTTTAAACTTAGAGCACAACTTTTTTTTGAACACAGAAGCTGCGCACTTTATTATTTGTTTTTTATATGCTAAACAGGCGCAAAATGAACAAATCTTGCAGCTTTCAAGTAGTATTAAATTTAATATGTTACAGAATTAAACTTAAAATTAGTTAAATCAAGCAGAATATACAAACAACAGCATACGCAATATAATTATTTTTTTATTTATTTACCATGCCTGTATATCAATAGTTTTGCTTACATGATTTTTCTATGCATATACTATGGTATGTATAAATATTTTGTGAACATTTTACATATTGAAATTGTAAATGAAATCCAGGCATTAAATATTTCTAATGAAGCATATAGTAGTTCAGTTCAAATCATATAAAATTTCTCTTATAAAGATTTTAAAATAAAATTTTACACACTTTCATTTAGCTTTTGTTTTACAACTTAATGACTACATTTTTTTATAGTGTATTTATATTTGGATTTCGTGTGGGTTTATCAGTGGTTTAAAAAACAAAATTTAATAATCAATCAGGTAAATAATTTCAATTCTTATACGTGGTATGCTATTTTTATATATTATTATTTTTTTGGAGACTTGCTTAATTAAGCCAATAATATGGGCATGTATGTACGTACGTATTAATATATAATGTATATAAAATAAATCACAATTGGTATATGCACATATATACACATATATATATAAATATAAAATATGCAATTGTGTGTTGAGTTCGCGTGTGTCTTGTTTTTACGGATTAGTACGGATAAGTATATAGCCTAAACCCATCTACTGCACCCCCGCACATAACTGGCACAACCATACCATATACATATACAATATATATATGCGCTGTGTAAACGATAATCAATATACACAACTCACAAATTAACGCTGAAATGAATAACTACTATAGTATGTCCGACATAGTAATAGTAAACATTAGTTAATTGTTTAAAACAAAGCAGCTGGGTAACAGTTTTAGAACCCCAAAACTAGCGCACGACTTGGTCTACATGGATAAGCCTAATATAACATTTACTTGATAACTACTTCATATGAGAAACTGGCGTCGATTGGAACTGTCTGTCTCATTGGAGGGCAAAGCGGCCACACCAATGCCACCTTGCGTGGGCGTTTGTATGAATGCCGAGTCGACATTGCCGGTTGAAGTATCTGCTGTGCCAGGCGTATTAATCGCAATGGGTTCGTAGATGGAACGGTGCGGTGGTATGTCGTCATCATCTTTGAAGGAGCCGCTTAAATTCGGATTAAGAATGTTATTCGATGAAGGTGGCAGTTCCAAAGCAGCTGTTGCAGCCACCGCTGCAACATCGGGCAATCTTTGTCCAGATTCAACATGTTCCAAAAAAGGTGGCGCTGCCACGCTTATGTTCGTTGGCTGGCGGCCAAATGGTAAGCTATAAATAGAGAACTAACCATTAATAAACTGTTTCAATAAAAATTATTAAAAATTGATACTTGCCTTAAGCTGAGACGCGTCCACCATGAGGGGCGTGGCCCGCTCAATTGCACTGCCAAGTGTGCAGGCAAGTTTGGCGTACGATCGAAAGGATTGACGCGGCGATGTGTAGGTGATTGATGATCCAAAAGTGCTGCAATTGAAGGCAATTTAGGTGTAAAATCGGTTATAACATAAAAACATTCGAGCTCCTTGGTCTACAAGTCTTCTTTGGAAATGAAGTGCACAGTTCCACAGAAAAATGTCAACGTTTCATTGTTTTTTAGGTTCATATTAGATTATAAATCATAAGGTAGATCAGGAATGTTTCTAAGCATATTAGTATTAACAACTTATGACCTGAAGCCAATTTTCGATTAATTTTATAGTAAAGCTATTTGAAGTTCTTTTGGTTTTATAATAGGTCTCAAGCTAATTAAGCCACTTTTAAGGCACAACAAGGAATATTACAATAAAGACTTTCAAGTTGTTATGTAGTTAATTTTAAAGGTTGTAAATTTCTTTTGAAAAGCGAGGAGTAGAAGACTCGGCAGATTGAAAGCAATTGAAGATCCAATACATTATATTTAATCAGCAGCAAGCATATTCCTTAACTTAGTATACCAACCGTTTAATTCATCATCAGAACTATTTTGAGCAGCATCGTTATTCGGAACCTCCGCGCGTCGGAATGTGCCATGCCTGGTGGTAGTTGCTCTATTTCTAGGCCTTGATGACCTGTTACTCGTGCCTGCTGCTGCGTTAGCAGCTGCTGCAGCATTGTTATTTGGAGGTTGTTGCAAAAGCGGCGTTGTGTCGTCATCCGTATCGAAAATACTATCTAAAGAAGGCTGTCGATTCCGACTTGCACGAGTCTCGCCCTTCGTAAAAACCTTACGCTTGCACATAGGACAAACACGTCGATTTTCGGTTAGCCAAGGATCAATACAGTGACTGTGATAGGCTGTAAAAAATATAAAAATTAGTAGGTGCAGATTATATTATAAATTTAAAATATTTGTATTGGTATCTTGCAGAATTAACTTTTTTAATCTATCATTCTATCACTATCATCACTATTATTCTTTTACAGCTTCTAGCTTCGAAAATATTAGTGTTTAACTAATAATTTTGAAAACATTTTCAACATTTTTTGATTAAAGCAAGATGTTAACTATAAGATCATCTTAAAACATTTATGTACAACTTCTGCAAGTTATGCCATACAATTGGCTGATCCACTTACGATGAGAGCATGGCAATATGCGTAACTTATCATCATCCACAAAATCTTCCAGACATATGACACAGGTTTCATATTTAATGTTCGTATTGTTCTTAGTATAACGCAAAATGGGTATCTTCTTTAGCATACTCTTTGGCAAACGATGACGGCGTTGACGACGCTGTTCACGAATGCATTTATAGATCATATACATAACCTTAAAATATAAAAAAAGTAAAAACATTCATTAAAACATATATAGATGGAGTTTGCGCAATAACTTACCATTATGAGAAAACACAGTCCAATCAATATGGAAAATGGCAATATAAGCTGGGTATTTATATTGAAGGGCAACTCATCATTGATTATGAGCAGCACCTCGGACGTAAAAAAAGATAGCAATGTTTTTCCTGTCGTATGGCCAACAAAAACAGATGGTATATGAATACCAGACGAATTATCTGCCGACATTTGTTCTGCAAATAAAAAGGTTTCTTCTTAATGATAGATACTATCAATTTCTAGATTACAATTTATGTATTATAGTTACCCAAATCATCGCCATCGTTATTGTATATAATAACAGCATAATAGGTGCCATTTTGTGCAACTCGCACCTTTCGTTCGAATGTGCAATCCCCACCGCTACAAAAGGGAGAAAAATATAGATTCTAATTAGGGCTGGCGCTGGTTATGCTTATACTACTTAAAATTAATCGTATATTCTTTACCCATACTTAAATGATCAGTTATAGTTTGGATTTCGAGCAAACTTCGAAGACCCCCAATGTTACAATAAATGACTGAATATGTTGATAACGCCTACAGCTCGGAGATCCCCAATGTTTCATTAAATGGCCGAAGATGTTGATAACGTCTAGAGCTCGGAGACCCCCAATGTTACAATAAATGACTGAAGATGTTGATAACGCCTAAAGCTCGGAGATGATAACAGCCTAGAGCTACCAAGCTTTCAGATGCCCTATTATATCACGGAAGACAAGTTTATTATATAGCTGTGTCTCAGAACATCTCGAAAAAATTTAGATGGATAATTCATTAGATTATAAAGATATTGAATTTGGCAAATTTGGCATTGGAAAGACTATCTTTTATAGCTCCCAAAGGACC
Organism: Chymomyza amoena; assembly: GCA_037043745.1. Taxonomy (NCBI): domain Eukaryota; kingdom Metazoa; phylum Arthropoda; class Insecta; order Diptera; family Drosophilidae; genus Chymomyza; species Chymomyza amoena. The sequence goes on from JBAMAX010001246.1 coordinate 22,332, forward strand.
GATCGTCTTAGGGCTCAATCCGATTTATAATGGTAACAAGTTAGAAACAATAGCAAAAATTTATCCGTGACCGATGGGTCCAACAAACTTTTTAAGGGCGTAATTTGCTTGTTTATAGAGATAACGAAACCAACAAATTACAAAAATTGATCTGTGACCTGTTTTTAAGCTAATTGATCAACATGATCTAGACTAATCTCGTGTGTTTAAGGTTGGTGACCGAATATAATGGCGTAATGAGTAAACGGAATATCTGGGAGTTGGAAGCACAAGAAGAGAAATAATTCTTGTGCAGGGGTTTTGAAGAGTAAGCAAACAAGACTTTTACATCTGCTCTCAAATACTTATCAGTAATCAATATCTCATGGGTGTGCCCAGTAATTATTTATCATACAGTAATCGTTCCTTAACAAGCCTTTCACGTCTGCTCTCAAATCCTGATCAGTAATCAGTATGTCAAGCATGTACCCAGTTTTTATTAATCATCCAGTAATCAGTCCTTACCGCGATATTATTGCCACAAATTTGGCTCCGCTTGGATAATTGACGCGTGGTGGATTATGAATGGTTTCGCAAGCATACTCCGAGGGCATGGCTGGTACTGCAAACACTTTGATGCCATTTGCAGGTAAGCTGGGACCAAACTGTGCCGGCAAGTCATTATACTCCTCAATTAACTAAAATTAAAATGCATTAGCGATAACGATAAGAGGTAAAACTGATTTGTACTTGCCTGATTTGTTAGTCGTCTGTAAACCAGCACATGGGCATTGACTGTCTCAAAGTAATTGAAACAGAATCCCAACAATGTAAGTTCCAATATAATTCCAATTTTATTGGCCATGTTACTCTTTACCAGATTGTATTGGTTGCGATGTCTATTGTTGCTACTACTGTGGATTTTGTTGTTGCTATGAGCGTCAGATGCCGCTTAATTTGATTTTGGTGCTGCTGAATTTCTTGGTTTTGACCATTCGCACAATTTTCATGTCTCATCTGTTGTTTATGAACTGGAAGGAAAAAGGAATCTATTAGATACATTTATCAAAAACAAGTATAAAATAAGCTTATAAGCGAGAAAGCAATCCTGTGAGCTTGAATAAAATAGGCAGGCAAGCCATTCAGTGCCAGCTGAACACATAAGAGTTTTTTATTCTATTCTTAAAAGATACTCTACCATCGTGCATTTTGATAGTTGGAATATTTAGATAGTTGGAATATAGTGTCTTAGGAGCAGGCCCGACGAGAGGGGGGTGGATCGGGGACTTTTTCCCCCGGGCCCGGAGCTCTCGAAGGGGCCCGGACTCGAGGGTCATTCGGGAACTTTGCATTTGGAATCTGAGTTAGCAAGAAAACTCGACTTTGATAATATTATAAAAACTTTCGCCTCAACTAAAGATCGGAAGGCGAAATTCTAAGCATCTTGACAGTTATTGTGAAACATGTAAGGCTAACTTAGTTAATAAAAAATTAAAACTTCTTTAAATTGCGTTTTTTTTAGATCTGCATTGGAGTTTTACGAAATGCATTATTATGATTTTATCAAATCATCAATTCTCTCAGAAATCCTTTCTATACTTTTTTTATGTTGATCTCACACTTTTCAACAATTATACGTATTTTCATAAATTAAGAAAATTGGATAGGGGCCCGGAGACGAGATTTCCGCAGGAGCCCGGATATTCTCTCAACGGCCCTGCTTAGGAGTTGTGTTAAATTTGAGCCAGATGGGTGGTTTGTAAAAATCTTCTACTGGAAACAGGACGGATATCAAAATATTTTGGTAATAATTTGCAGTCTTATAATCTCTGAGAACTAGGTGCTCATATTTGAGAACGGACAGGACTCAAGTGATACGTGTCCTAAGAGCTGCGTCAAATGTAGACCGTAGAGCTTCGATAATTTTATTGTCAGCTGCTTATTTCTTCTACAGATACTTATGATCTCCGGAATTAAATTTCCTTTCCCCACATGAACTTAACTGTGTCACGAAAAATTTCTGTTCCAGAATCTAAAACCACTTTCTACAGATTTCATTTGAAACACATGACGCGCTCTCTTGTTAGAGGCCCTGCGATCAGCTGATTTGTTTGTTGACAAATCGCTAGTGATGACATATTTAAACGATTGTTCATTATCGTAAGCTATAAAACAACAAACAATTAAAGACAATTGAATTATATTTAACAATTATTTTGTCATCTTCAGTCGCTCTTGGGATTTTCTTGGGAGTACGTAGAGAGCTTATGTAATGCAATCAAAGTGAACGCATGTTACTGACGTCCGCGTCGGGGTTGTCTTCGTTTGTTGATGCCTCGTTGGTGATTGAGCTTAATTTTTATCAATTGAAATTTTGCAACATTTATCAATTATGAAAGTACATGAACATGTAACCGGCAAAAAATATAAATATTAATGCATTTATTTTTAAATAGCAAAAAAGTGTCAATGACATTCTACATATATTATTTACTTAAAAGATGCATAGACATGTTAAAGCTCCCGGTCAACAAGTGCCGGCTAAACAAGTGAATCACCTGTTTAAACCAATCAGACATCTGATAAGGGTCAGTTGTGGAAATAAATAATACAAAAAAATTAAATAACTAAATATTGCTATGCACGACTAACCACATTTGGTAATAATGCTAAATGGGCTGCTAATTTTCAAAATCAACGCAAATGTGTAGTATTTATTAGAATTATTTATTATAATAAAATACGTCGTTGGTGATAATAAATTTGGTTCACATGTGTGCAAAAATATGTCACTAATACGTACTAAAATAATTATTAAATAGAAGAAATCATTATTGCCACAAAGAACGCGAATTTTTAATACACTTTTAAAATCCAGTTTAGCTCAGTTTTAAGATATTTAATTTTTTTAAATTTCAGATAAATTTAATAATATCTTCTCACAAAGCATTATCTTTGCTTACTAAAAACCTCTATCCGTACGTTCTTGTAAAGATCTAGTTATAAAAGTTGATACTAGTAGTGTATGAACTAGTAGTGTATGAACTAATAGTGCATGAACTAGTGGTGTATGGAATAGTAGTGTATAAACTAGTAGTGTATGAACTAGTAGTGTATGAACTAGAGGGGTATGAACTAGTGGGGTATGAACTAGTGGTGTATGAACTAGTAGTGTATGAACTAATGGTGTATGAACTAGTAGTGAACTTAACAGCTGACAGAGGCATCTCTTATGGTTTTTGAGTAGCCGAATCCCAAGTCCAAAAATCTCCTAAGCACATGGGTTGTAGATAACCATCAAAAAATCCCATAAAACGAGATAATTTGGATATTATCTAAGAACCATTGGATCGGGGTTTTTCGGAATTCGGATATTCAGCTCCAATTCAAAGTCCACAAGGGGTGTCTTTATATATAAATTATATAAAGATTACACCATTTTTTTGCGTGCCTGTGAGATATTACAAAAAATGTTCTGTACCAACCAGAATTGCAGTCTTATATTCTTTAAACTAATTTGAGATCCATTCATTATGGCTATTTAATACAATCTTGTCAACGTTTTTTTGATTTAAGTGAAGTCCGTGAAAATACCGATGATTGGAAAATAAAAATATCGATGCATTAAAATAACATTCATAACTAACTTAATAACTAGTTCATGCTATAAAGTTGTCCATACTCAACTGGAATTTGTTGAATTACATGGGATTCTTGTTCTCCCTTAGGAAGACATTTCACGATTTGTCTAAATTGAATACAGATTATTAAGAAACAGGCATAAATGTAGAACTTTTACATGCATTTTCCTATAAACTACAACACTTTTCCACTTTGTATTATTTATAAACTAACTTAGGTATTTAAGTATGTGAGCTTAATAATGAACTCAATGCTGACTGATCAATTTTCTTGAATGTATGTACAACCCTCAGTAGCAATGTAAATTTTACGAATGCACTAAATCTTTGAGATGTTTTTTATAGAAGCCAAGTAGGTATGACGTCATAATGCCTAATCGTCGCTCGTGCTTAAAATTTAGTTGAAAAAGTTGTATCATTAACAGGGAATTGCTCATTAATATATTGGGGTCTATTGCTAACAGATAAAACTATAGCCGAATTACTAACCTAGTGAATCATATTAAAGCTCAAAATATTGTTAATAATATTCCCGTGTTGTGCTTTTAAATTGGAAGACTATCAGACGTGTATGCACTAAATTCAGCAACTTAGTATATTTTTGCCACTTCCATTCGTGACATATATCGAGACTGCATTAAATATAGACTCTACTCTGTCAAGGGTATAGAAAAACAACGTCACCAATTACATACTCTACACTTGTCAATATGCGATAGCCAACGGACGACAAACGGTAATAATGAGAACGTGACTTTGTTTTTTGCACATATGTATTGTGAAATAAATAAATAAATAAATAGGCGAGTCGAAACTACAGCACAATAGAACCAGAATAAAGTCTGGCTGTTGTGGATGGATGGATGTCTTGATTTGGAAATGAAGCTTTGGTCCCAGCTGAGCGCGTGCGGCTGTTTACGCCGATAAATGATTGTGTGTTTGTGTTTTGTATATTTGCGTATACATATATAAATACTATACACATATATGCAGTAGTAAAAGATTTTGTGCAGCTGTGGTCAGACGCAGAAATATTTTGAAAGAAAACAGCTGGAAGTTCACTGTTTGCACAGATTATTGGTTAACTTCTTGGGTGTCACCAGCGGCTTATATAACATTGGTTGGAGAAAAATGTTTTGAAAGTAGACTGGAAAAATTTATAGGTATCATTCGCAAGTAGCAAATTTATGCTGACTACAACTCCTACTACAGTTAGCCCCCTGGTAGGTGTCTGATCTCAGGTTAGAGACGGGGTTAGCCCTACATAGGCTTGGATGCGAAGATAGCAGCCCTATCACCAAACTTGAGAATGAAGGCTAGCGCCCTACAATCTCAATACATTTTTGTTAACGAAATGTCAACAATGCTTCGGAAACAACAACAATCTGTTCGATGGAAGCCGGAAATTGAAGACACCCTATGCTCCAATAGGAGATAAAGGAAAATATAATATATACATATAATTCCGCCTAGAGATTGCCCCATTGAAACCAGTAGGAAAGTTGAGTTCTTTAGAGACACATTAGTCAAAAACGCAAATCTTGATGCTTTGCTGCCAATGTTACCAGCAAATGTGTCAGAAATAAGGGAACATAATACAAAATCAGTCCATAGTTAGAAGATTGATAATAATAATAATGATATAAGTGTATATTACTTCACTGCGACCCGCAGGATCTATTGTGCCCCCTTCTAGCCGTAGAGCTTCTCAACTAGCCCTTTATCGGCAACAAGCTTATAAAAGCCGAGGAATTGCTTGGCTTGCCGTAAGTCAGCCGTGCCAGTTCAGTTAATTTCTCATCAGGACCTTTCCTTTTCTTATAGCAGCTGTCTAATCGTGTGTCTGCCACTGCTGCAATAAGATTAAGACCCTAAGTGGTTTTGCAGCACCATTTCGCATGATCTGTTGTGTTTTCTTCTAGCCCTAGAGCTTCTCAACTAGCCTTTTATCTGCAACAAGCTTATAGAAGCCGGGGAGTTGCTTGGCTTGCCGTAAGCCAGCCGTGCCGGTCCGGTCCTTTTCTCGGAAGGACCTTTCCTCTTTTCTTAACAGCTGTCTAATCGTGTGTCTGCGACTGCTGTAATAAGCTTCAGGCCCTACTAGTGGATTTGCAACACCATTTCTCGCCAGATGGATAGACACTTATAAAGTTTAGGGGTAAGGCTGGAACAAAATGACATCAAGATGGCAAAAAAGTATTCTTTTAAATATTATATCTTGTACGACAAAAACTGGATTTTTTCTGATGTGCTCTTTAAAAAAAACTGGTTTGATGTGACATAAAAGTCGAAAATTTTAGTGGCATAGCTGGTACCATCTTCGAGATCCAAACGAACGGTATTCAGGGGGACTTCAACGAGTCCTTTTCTATCTGACATATAATGTTTAGCTTACAGAAACTTTATACATTGTGACAAAAATTTCGGAATTCGATATTCTTCGATATTGGTCGTGTGGTGCATCATGAATACGTTCCAGAGGGACAAACGGTCAATAAGGAGAATTATGTGACTGTTTTGAGGCGTTTGCGTGAAAGAGTTTGTCGTATCCGGCCGGAAATGGGAGCAGATAATTCGTGGATTTTGCACAGCGATAACGTGCCATCTCATCGAGCCACGATTGTGAACACATTTAAGGCAAAACACTCGATAAACACCATCGACCAGTCACCATCCAGTCCAGTCCAGATCTGGCCCCGTGAGACTCTTTCCAAATATCTATAATTGCAACTCCGGGGAACTCGTTTTGACTCTATACCGACCATAACGCCATCCCGGCCAACGCCTATAAAAAATGTTTCGAAGATTGGAAGAAGTGTTGGCATATGTGTATTGCTTTAGAAGGGCATATTTTGAAGGAGACAAAATAAATATAGAATAAAATGAACTATTTTGCGTTATATTTAGAAATTCCGGAAATTTTGTCACAATGTATACCTTCTAATCAATAACCATGAAGAAAAATTCTAAGGCAGACGTAAAAAGCCACATCTCCTGCAATACTTCATCAGAATTTTTAATTAACAAACCAGTGCCGGAAAAACTAAAGAATCAAACCATATGATACATGCTGAATGTACTTCTGTGAAGGTTTTAAATACTCATGAGGATAGGGCTATTAAAAGACTTAATTTTAAATGCTTTGCACGACTTAGACATTACTTCATTTAAAAAATTTTAATGCTAAGAGCTTAAATGAATTATTTTTAAACCCATAGATTACTTTTAACAATGACAAATTAGTTTGAAAGTCGGTTAAAAGATATAGCAGCCCAATGCTTTGAATAACGCAAAGTTATTCAATTCAATTTATAAATGGATATAACTCTGTAAACTCAAGGAAATAATAATACGACTTAGTAATAATGAATTTATCAAAGTAAAGGATCAACGAACTTCAGAATGGAACAGCACTCCAGTAAAGAAACAACGGACAAGAGAGTGGAACTATGCTTCAAGCCTAAATCAGTTATTAGTTAAAAATTTGATTAAAAGAGATTTGCGACACACTGCCAATAAATTTTAATCATATTGACGAACTGAGGACAAGATTACAGCGCCAAGACTCAATAGGACCAAGTTATGTACTCTTCGTTTGCTATACCCCGATATACGATTTAAGAAAACCTTCAAAGTAATCGAGAGCTTCCTGAACGAGCTGGGCATTACAGAACCTATAGATTTTGAGAGCTAGAGAGTGGAACTATGCTCCAAGAATAAATCAGATCCAGCAAAACGATTGTAGAATCTGTCAAACAATAATAGAACGTTATTAGTTAAAAATTTGATTAAAAGAGATTTGCGACACAACGCCAATAAGTATTTATCATATGGACGAACTGTAGACTAGATTAAAGCGGCAAGACTCAATAGGACTAAGTTATACTTCAGTTGCTATATCCTAAACTCTTTTAAGAAAACCTTCAAAGTAATCGTGAGCTTCCTGAACGAGCTGGGCATTACCAGCTCCAAGACCTATAGATGAGAGCTCGAGGCAGCAACTTAGCAGCACATTTGTAAGAGCTGTGACGCACTAGCAAGAAAAACGCATCCCACTTTTGCGAGCATGGAATCTCTGTACACGAAGTAACTTGTTTCGAACTTTAACTGATAAATGGATTTACCTCATCAACAGGAGTTTTTTTAGCTTAGTAGAGGGTAATATAAAATCCGAGTGGCTAATCAATCTCTGCACTTGTAGCTTAATACGAATTGACTACTTAAAGCACTTTAGATTTTGATAAACACAAGTGCACAATTTATTTGACATAAAGCAAACAATTTGCGTACAAAAAAAAAACATTTTGTTTTTGTCTGCCACTAGCTGCAGTTGTATAGTTTATAAATTGATTGCTTATCTGCGATGATTCATGTATGCAAAGGGAGCGTGCGTACATTAAAGTAATCCCATTAGAAAATTAACTAATAAACAATTAACCAAATACCATATTTGAGTCAAGTGCTTCCGCTAAATGCCAGATATAGATGTACATATTTTAATTAGCATTAAATCTGTTGTTTGCTACTGTTGCATACACGCCCGCACACCACCCTCACGCCTTATGTACGTACATAAGCCTACCTTGAACTTTACAGCAAGGCACAACTCGCGTAGCCTTCTGGCTTTACAATAGCAACAATATTTATAGCTTCACTTTGTGTATATCAACAATAGTTAATGATAAGCACTGCTAAATACACAACAGGTGAAATATGTGATATACAATCCAATTGCAACAATTGGAAAAACTAAACTAATTGCGTATGGTTTTTGCTTTTGTTATGCTTTGCCCACGCATATGTGTGTGTGTATTATTTTACATATATGTATGTATTTAATTAACACAGCAACAAACAAAGCAGCTGACTTTTTTTTGCCAATTTAATAATAGTAAACTTTACACTTAAATGCAGGCATGTAACAAAAATTCTTAATGCAACTCACATGAAAACTGTTTATTACACAAATTTTTAAAGTTTTATTCGATTTGTTGCAGTTTATCTTGCTGGTCGTCGTTTTTATTCTGAATTTTTCTTTTTTACACAGACCCCCACTCGTTCGCTTAGTTTACACTCGCACTCGTCGCCATCGCTATTGCGTTTTAGTTTGTTTTTGTTTTAGCCTTAAAGCACAAACACGCCTGTTTAGTTATTTAAACGTCAGTAACTTCGAGGCGGACTGTTTTAAACATTGTATATTTAAACATTTTGTTGATTTGTTACTTTTTTAAAGGTGTTAATAACTTGTAAGTTAAGCATTCACGCAAAATCCCAGACACAACCGAACAAGATGAGGAAAATAAGCTAGAGATGTAAGCGCAAAAGCAAGTATGCTGTCGATAAGTTTGTTGTTTATTAATCGATTTTTGCTAAATTATCGTTGTTGCTTAAAATATCGGCGCTGCTGGCTGGTTTGTTATTATTACAAAAAGTTTGATTAAAGCTGTCCCTGCCTTTAAAGAAAAAAACGTAATTTAACAAACTTTAATTTAATAGTATTGCTTTAATGAGCACTTTGTTTTTTTTTTTTGATAATACACTTTTTTTATATAAAAAACAACCAGTTAACAGGCTTACTAGTTTTAAAAATGTGCATGTGCTGCTATCATTCACTCTATTTTATCCATAAATACATTTTTCCTTGTATGGTGTGCTTAACCGGATTAATTTTCTTCAAGATTTTGGTCATGGTCTCCACCAAGCGATCACTAGACACACCAGTCTTTTTGTTTTTAAACTTGGTCAATAGTTCCGTCGCAGTCAATGGCTTGCGTTTAAGATAACGACGCACAGCCTCCTCGGTTATGCCATAATCTCTGCGCAAAGTATAATCAACAAGTTAAAACAGTTTCTTGTACTATTTGCTACAAAATACTTACTCCACTTTGTTGCTGACCACACCTGCGAATGTCGACGGCAACGAGGTACTGATCTCATTTTTAGTACGTTTTGCTGGCGTGCTTACTGGACTGTTGCTGGTATCAGAACCAGTGAGATCACTGGGCAAGCTGTTTACCTTACGCTTTGCCTCATTTGCAAACGTAGGCGTGGCCGAACGAGATTTATTTGCATTACTTGTACTAGCCTTTGCAGTGGAAGCAGCACTATTGTTATCCTTCTCCTTGTCCTTGGCATTGTTAGATTTCTTTTTGGCAGGTCCATTGCTAAGATCATCCTCGGAATCGCTACTATCTGAGCTAAAGTCTGTCGATGAGTCGCTGCCATTAGTTTTAGCTTTTTTATCATCTTTTGTTTGCTTCTTTTTCTTTTTATCTTTAGATGCATCATCTTTGTTCTTGTCCTTTTTCTTCTTCTCATCATCGTCTTTGTCCGACTCATCGGATTTTTTCTCTTCTTCGTCTTCTTCATCGGAAGTGAGTAGATTGCGCAGCGCATCTTCTTCGGCCACACCTTTCATGTCCTTAACCATCTTGGACTCTGGATCTGGCTCGCTATTTTAAACATTAAAAAAAGTTAAATTGCGAACATTTCAGTTTTTGAAACAGTACTACTTACTCTTCACTGGACTCGGTGTCGTAGTCCATTTCACGTCCCTCTTCATCACCATCATCGGACTCCTCAAAGGCCTCGTCATCCACGTCTCGTTTTTTCTTCTTCTTTTTATCTGCACCTTTCTTACCTTTGCCTTTTTTGCCGCCATCATCATCGCTATCCTCTTCTTCTTTCTTTTTCTTTTCCTCTTCTTCTTCGGAGTCAGATTCATCTTCGGAATTAATCCACTCATCCATATCTGTAATCTTTAACTCCTTTGACTTCTTATTTGCGGCTTTTACCAGCTTGGCTTCTTCAGGGTCCTGCTCCTCTTCCTCATCTCCACGTAAACGTTTTCGCAACATAAGCGAAAAGTAATTCATAACTTTTTTCCTACGTCCAAATTCCTGCTCTGCCTCTTCCGCCGATAAAGATTTGTAACGTTGTATAGGTTGGAAATTGTACCACTCGGTCAAAGGATAGGCTTCTATAGCACCATCGGGTGCATGTGTAAACACATAAAAAGCTGCGTTTTCTCCTACGCCACCTTCTCGTATGCCCTTGAATTTTTTGCCCGTTTTGCCACCTACTTTTAAGATCCACGGTTGTGCTTCAGGTCTATATCTTCGTGCAATGATTCCAAATTTTTTTCGGCGTGCTTCTTCGCGTAGATCGCGATTGTATTCGGAGCCAGCGCCAAATTTGGGTAAATCCTCATCCATGCCACGAAATTCTTTCATGTTGTTTTCTCGTTCCAATTTAACATTACGCCATTGGGCGAAATCCACATTAAGTGTAGCGTTGAAACGCATGACATGATGCTTCTTTCGCATCTTTGGAACTCGAATTTTAAACTCCTGCACATTGGCGGCAGCGCTTGATGTCGACGCCGCTGAAACTGAGGCTGATGCAGACGTGGAATTTGCATTGCCGCTGATGGGCTGGCGAAAAAAAAACATTTTCGTATACATTCATGTACACATGTCTTAGGACTTACCGTCGACTTTGATGCGCTACTCATTGCAGATGCAAATGCCAGCCTGTGTGTTTAAGGTGACTTATGGAAAACGCTTTCTATGTAGTTATTAAGCGCTTTAAGGCAGTTTAATTTACCTGCATCTAGCAACAATTGTTGGTAATAGTGCCGATAATAAAAGCGAAAGTTCTATCGAACTTTTTTGATAAAAAATCGCTAATCGTTTAATGTATCACAACTAGGAATAACGAAGAAGAAGAAAAATCATTAACAATGACACCTACTAAAATTAAAAAAGTGCAACGGAGCTAATTAAAAGTGGTGGTATTAAAATGAAAAATAATCCAAACAAGAAGTGATTGTTGAACACTATTTTAATTGTAAACAAAGAATTTAAAATCTTTTGATGAAATAAAGTGGTTTATTATATACAGTGTAAACTGGCCATAAATTTATGTATATCGATGAGTCACTCGATGGAATGATACCAATCCAAATGCCATCACTAGCGGATTTAGCTCGTCGAGAAAGCAAACAACAATTGTAACAATTTAATTTAAGTTAATTACAATGTCAAAAAAATCTGTGCTCACCGATGAGCAATCCAAAACAAACGCGCGCTTGGAGGCGCACATGGTCTATATATGTCCAGAGTGTGGCAAAGCCTTTCGCACCCAAGTCGAGTGGCGTCAACATTTGAACTTCTTTCATGATTATCTCAACAAAACCTATAAAGATTTTAATTTTATACAAATTGATGAACGTTTTCACGAATGCCAATTATGTTTCAAATGGGTGGAGAACGCACACGAGACCATTGCCATGCTGCAGTATCACTACTTTATGCATTTGGATCATCGGGAGACCTACCGCTGCGTGCATTGTCGCATGGCCTACACCAGACGCCGTGCTTTAAACACGCATCTACTGGAAACTCACATAAGGGAAATCGAACAATACGAAGCCAAAATACGTCACATGAAAAAAAATCAGGAGCAAAAGGCCACAATTAACAAACCTGTAGCGCATGCTACAATTAATAAACCTGTAGCGCATGCTCCAAACCAAACACAAGCTCGCAAGAGTAACGATCTCTTGCAGAAGGCATTAATGGACATTGATCTGCGAACTGAAGTACCAAGTCCCACACAAGCAACCTCCTCAAAGACTAAAGCCAACGCTAGCGAAATGGCTTTGGATCGCTCTTTAAACGCATATGAAGATATTGTGCGCAAGGAGGAAAAACTGCCGCCTTCTACTTACGAAGCGGAATTGGATGCTTTGTGTAAAGAATTCTTTGAAGAGAAGGAGCATGACAGTAAAGAAGATGGCATAAAGCCAGCTAAAAATACCAACCAATGCAACAAAACCAACAAGGAAGTAGTAATTATTGAAATCGATGCACTCGGTGAAGAAGAAGTTGATCAACTTAAGAAAGAAATGAAACCAGAAATTCCAGCAACACCACCAACAGCCAAGCGCAGACGAATCTCAGTAACCCCCGATCGTGAATCGGACACAGAACTATCGCCCGATGGTCTAATGAAAATGATTTTATTTCTATGCCCGAAGTGTGGCAAAGAATTTACTAATATGGACGATTGGCGTACTCATGTTTTTGATAAGCACGATTTTGAGCATTTTATTGAAAATAGTTTTGAAATCATTGAGCCTGGACGCAAAAGCATGTGCCTGCAATGCAACGAAGTGCAGTTCACCACACAACGTGCCAAACTGCAAAAGCATTGCTTTAAACATTTGCCATATCGTTCCTATCTGAAATGCAAGTTTTGTGAACGAACAAAGACTAGCATTTCAAAAATGTGTAATCACATACGTTACAATCACCAGGATTTGCTGCAGCGTGACAATAAAACTCAACTGATAGTAAAACGGGAACTGGGCGCTAGTCCAAAGAAGTCTGCTGGAAAAGGAACTGAGCAAAATGAGGATGTATTTAAGTGCCTGAATTGTCAGAAAGTTTTCAAACAGCTCTGGCGATTTCAGCGCCATCGAAATATATGCAATGGTGGCGCTGACTTTGATGAAGCAACTCAGGTTATACTTAAACATTTGCAGGAAGGACGAATACGTATGAATGCTATATGGGCAGAAATGAAAACAGCAAACTAGATGATTTTTATTAAATAAAGATTATGTATCTAAACTGAAAGTAAGGCCGGCTATCTTTATTTAGTTTTATATCTGAAAAATAAAAAACATTACAACTTAAAATAATTGTTTAAGTGAACTGGATGATTCCGATAACTATTGGTTCCACCTGCATATCGACTGTCATTTATCGGTTCAAAGAACTTCATCAATATATACCTGAAACTATGGCAACGCTGTTTTGTTTTCTGCTGCATATCGCAAAAATCGATTATATTTACATCCCTAGCGGCAGTCAATTTTTATGAAAAACTTTTTTAATTGTGAGCAAACATAAATGCTGAGTTTATAAAGTGCAAATAATTGTAATTTTGTGCAATGGAAACGACTTTAGAAGAAAGTATGGATAGTGAACGTGAAAGTCCGCAAGGAATTTACAAGGAGACATCTGTTTCGCCATTAGGCATTAACGGCAGCGCTGCCAGCGGTGGCGGCGGCAGTCAGGATGGTCTAAATGGTGTGCCTATAAATACAGAAAATATAAACCCTGCAGAGGGCCAATGGTAAGTAGCACCATATAAATAGATTAGCAAAAATGCTCAGCTGTGTACTTTTGCAGGAGCGGCAAACCATTTAATGCGTTTAGTATCAGGCCTATGGCTGAACCACAGCAGCAAGCACCGCCACAGCATGTAGCGCCTCCCAGCGCAAATGGTCTGGTGCCTGCAGTTCAACCTCCGGAAATCTGGGTTGAGACAAAAGCTGAAGATGGTCGTTCATATTATTATCATGCTGTTACGAGGGAAACCACCTGGACACGACCCGAAGCAGCAAATATAAAAATTATGACACAAACCGAGGTTGAGGAACTCACAAAACGTGGCCCTAACGCTGCAGCATTGAACAAAACAGAAAATGAAAGCGATAGCAATGCAACAGGAGGCAACAGCGGCGACACTGCACCTGTAGCAGCCGTGCCTCATTTAACTTCGCAACCGCCACCGCATCTGTTGAATCAACCGCCGCCGAATGCAGCGCCAGCACCACTGCTCTCGCAGCCACCACCTAATGTGCGCCAGCAGCCGCCGCCTATGTTTCAACCACCTGGTATGCAGCCGCCTGGCATGCAGCCACCACCGGGCTTTGGACAACCACCCTTTTGTATGCCGCCACCTGCATATGGTTTTCCAAACGCTGCTGCAGCTGCACCTTGGGGCGTAGGCGTGCCGCCATGGCAGCAGCAATCCATGCATGCACCGCCGCCTGCGGCAGCGCATCAGGACAAGCCTGCAAAGAATTTAATCATTAAGCCTGGTGTCATAGATCCTGCGGTTATAGCGCGCGCTGCCGAATGGTCTGAACATCGTGCCCCAGACGGCAGACCCTACTATTTTCATGCCGCACGCAATGAAAGTGTCTGGGAGAAGCCACAAGCACTGCGTGACATGGAAGCTGCACGTATGGCAGCACACTCAGGCGCAACGCCACAAGCTTTAGTAGCACCACAATCGCAGCCGCCACCCGTAACGCCTGGTGGTGTGCCACCGCACTTGTTGCCCAATCCAATGATGCATATGCCTCCAGCTGGAGCACCAGGCTTCGATCCCCAAATGGCCTATGCTGCAGCAGCAGCAGCCATGAAAGCAAACAGCGAAAACTCAAAGGCAGCTCAAGCGGCTGCAATTGAAAAGGAAGCTAAAAAGGCAGCCGAAGAGAAGCGCAAAAAGGAAGAGGAACATAAGAAGCAGGCAGCAACAGCAAAGCAAACGGATAAATCACGTCCAGTAACCAGCACACCTATAGCAGGCACACCTTGGTGTGTGGTTTGGACTGGAGATGCACGTGTGTTCTTTTATAATCCTTCAACGCGTACTTCGGTTTGGGACAGACCAGAGGATCTGATGGGACGCGAGGATGTGGATAAGGCTGTGCGTGATCGTCCGGAACAGCTAAAGACGCCGCAAGAAAAAACCGCCGAGGCGGAACAAAAAGCGGCAGTAGAGGAAACTAAAATCAAGGCAGAACAACAGACATTAACACAGCAGCTGCAGCCGCCGCATTTGGCGGAAGATGAAGACGATGAGGTTATAAAAATACGCACTGAATCGGAGTCTAGTGTGGAAGAGGTGCCCGCAAAACGTGTCCGTGGTAAGCTCAAGAAGATGGCAAGCAATATTGAACACAAATAATGCTTCATATACATTCTTACAGTAAGCAAGTCGAAGAAGAATGAAGACGCTGCTCTGGAGGCTGAACAGCGTGCGGCCAAGGAACGGGCTTTGGTGCCACTGGAAACTAGAGTCATACAATTCAAGGAGATGTTGCGTGAAAAGGATGTCTCGGCGTTTAGCACTTGGGAAAAGGAACTGCATAAAATTGTGTTTGATCCGCGTTATTTGCTGCTGACATCGAAGGAACGCAAACAGGTATTTGAAAAGTATGTGAAGGATCGTGCCGAAGAGGAGCGTAAAGAGAAGCGTAACAAGATGCGACAGAAGCGCGATGATTTTCGTAAACTCATGGAGGAGGCAAAGCTGCACGGCAAGTAAGTATAAATCAGCCTGGGTGTAGTCTTTTAGAATCAATCACAATAACCTTTTACTTTTGCAGATCTTCCTTCAGCGAGTTTAGCCAGCGAAATGCCAAGGAGGAACGCTATCGTGCCATTGAAAAGGTGCGCGAACGCGAAAGCCTTTTCAACGAGTACATTGTGGAAGTGCGTCGCCGCGAAAAGGAGGATAAAATATTGAAAAAAGAGCAGGTATGTGTTATGCATTATAAGGCAATATGCTTTTATTACTTACGTATTTGAGAAATCGATGCCTTTGAGCATTGGTTATCATATATATCTATATATATATATTTATGAAATATATCTATTTAAATATTATTAATGTAACATATGAAAACCATATTTATATAATGCGACTTTTTTGTTAATTTTAAACATAAACATCGTTCAATATCGACGATTCTGCCCCCCCGTGTCGTTTGGTTGTTGCAATTCTATAACTTGCACACACATACATACACACACCACCCAATTATATACATTATGGTCAACAATTTTAGCCACAACTGTTGCTGTTGTATGCAATTGCCGCTATGGCCGGCTGAAAGATACAGATCACAGTTACAGCACATATGCACCACGACCCCGAAACACTTACCGAAACGATAAGCCGCCGTCTTCATCGTCAACTTACCTGAATCTGAATCTTAGCTGTTGTGGTTAGCCCAAAAACTTCAATTTCACCACGCACACGCTCGTTACATTCAGTGTGGTGAGTTACAATATACAATGTAATTTTTTTTGCAATTTTGTGCAAGAAAAAATATATCTGGAAAAAAAAAATCACTCAAAATCAAAAGGTTTGCAAACTGAAAATTACCTGATAATCGTTGGTGTGATTTCCACTTCCCCCTTCCGTCGCACGCCTAGGAATTTGATGATATGTGATGTACATGATGATGTTGATGATGAGCATGGCGATGGCGTTTTGTAAAGCGATGAAAGATGTTGATGTTATGGGATGCATGTTGGAGATGATACTGGAAACAGTGAGCAGCCGCCAAGCAGGTACAACCACAGCAACAACATCAATATCCACAACAAGAGCAACAACAACGACGACTCTCTCGACAAAGTGCTACTTAACTTAACATGTGCAGGTGGCTTCGGCGCTGAGCAAACAGTATGAATAATACATAATTTAATTAACCCAATAATTTTTGTTTTGTTTAATCTAATCAAATGTTCTGTAAGGGCATTCCTGACAACCTGTAGAAGACGAAAAAAATATATATATATGAAGCGCATGTGCTGTGGCAAACAAGTGCAATTCCAGATTTCCCCCGAATATATACTATATACAAACTTATTTGTTTGCCTGCAAATGCTTGAACAACGGCCTAAGATCGTTGAAAATACTTTTATTTATAATATTATATTGTATGTATGTTTATTTTAGTTTAATAATGTACAAGTATTTTTATGGCCTGCCTGTGGAATATGAGACAGTTGACCTAAGATTAGCAGTCCCACGTTTGTCCGTTGAAAAGTTTCTTGAAAAAGCCAAAAGATATTTGTTATTTCTAGAACTCTTCTTAGAATTACGGAGTTTCAAATGCGAGAAGCTTAGGGACTTAGAATTTGCTGCGTATTTGAGAAAGCTTACTTTTAAACCTAGGATTTCGAAGTGTCCCAAAATTTTATAATAGCCAAATATAGGTATACTTTTCTATTGTTTAAATTAAACCCGTAAATAATTTTTGGAGAATAAATACAAAACTGTCCTTAGCAGGCAAGGCCATTTCCTAATGACAAATTCTTTTTCAGCTTGCGTATCCAAACCTGCTAATTAAAAACTTCTTTTACAGCAAAATAGCCTCACGAAATTGTGTAAATATATTGTTCTTATTGATAAGTTATCTTATATATACCACAACTAAGTTAAGTTAGTTTTATAAGCCTTAGAAATTATATGTAATCCATCATCAGTGCCAAAATCATGACTAATTCGCTTTTATACACAATTTCTCTTCTCTTCCGCATGGCTGTCATGTTAAAAATACCCTTTAATTCACACTCTAGATACGCAAAGACTTCCTAGATATGTTGCGTGAGCGGCACGATATTGAAAGGCATACGCGTTGGTATGACATCAAGAAGAAGTTCGAAGCGGATGCGCGTTATAGAGCCGTGGAGAGTGTCTACAGGGAGGAGTACTTTGAGGACTATTTGCACTTGATGAAGGAGGAAAAACGTAAAGAGCGTGAAAATCGTGAGCAACGTGAACGTGAGAGGCAGCGGGAACGCAAATCTGATCGCAGGGATAAGGAGAAAGAAAAGGATAAGGACAAGGCACGTAAGGATCGTGGACGCAGTCGTAGTCGTGAGCGCGACAGAAGTGAGCGCAAGTCCTCCAAAGAGAAGGATGAAAAGAGCAAAACTGAACGTAAAAGAAGAGATTCACCGGTAGGTTTTTGGTTTCCATAGCTCAAAAAATGTATAATAATAAGTGACAATTTTTTTGCCTTACAGGAAGAGGGTGAAACTCGTGAGGAATCGGAGCATGAGGAGCGTGAGGGCAGCGAGGACAGCGAGTTGGCGCGTGAGCGTGAAAGTGAAGCCGAACAAAAACAAAAAGAGCGAGAACGTAAGTTACGCGCGGAGCAAAGCATACGGGAACGCGAAAAAGAAGTGCAACGAACATTGGCGGGTCATATGCGTGATCGCGATAAGGAGCGTGAGCATCACAAGCGTGATGAGGCCATAGGGCATTTCAATGCGCTGTTAACAGATCTGGTGCGCAATCCGGACTTTACCTGGAAGGAGATTAAACGACAGCTGCGCAAGGATCATCGTTGGGAGCAAGTTGAAACACTCGATCGTGATGATCGTGAGAAGTGAGTGGAGAGTACTCTTATAATGAAGAAATTGTTTTACTAATATACGTTTTTATTTAATTTAGAATCTTTAATGAACACATCGATAATTTAATGAAGAAAAAACGTGAGAAATTCCGTGAAATGCTTGAGGAAATACCCACATTAGAACTGACTAGCTCTTGGAAGGAAATCAAAAAACTAGTCAAAGACGATCCACGTTATCTGAAATATAATTCTGACAAGGGCGAGCGAGAATTTCGCGATTATGTTAAGGACAAGACATTAAATGTATGTATCGTAAAAATCTTTATCAAGTTTAAGCTTAGCTATGAAAGAGATTCTGGCAGCCCACTAAATATCCCATATATAACAAATTGTACTAATTGATTTAATCCACAGGCAAAGACAGCTTTGCGGGAGCTGCTGCAAGAATGTAAGTTCATAACACACAAGAGCACCGATCTCATTAAGGAGAACCCAAATCATCTCAAAGAAATTCAGGATATACTCAAAAATGACAAGCGGTAAGTGTTATACAAACCAAAGATTTTTATATAAAGACTAAATTATGCAAATTTTCAGCTATTTGGTGCTGGAACATTTGGAGGAAGATCGTACTACCATTGTTATAGGCTTTCTAGAGGAGCTAAACAAGCGTGGACCACCACCACCGCCTACAGCATCCGAGTCTACGAGACGTAATAAATAAACGCTGCATTATTATTATTTTGCAGCTGTTAACTGCTTGATAAGAAATTATATATGATTATATATATATATATACTATTTAAACAAATTTACATAAATTATTGTTTCTAAGCATTGAAATTAAATAGCAACTAAAACTATTTTAAAATTTTTAAATAAATAAAGTAAACATTACTGAAATTAAATGCAATATCAAAACATTTCAATTGTTCTTTTTTATATATATTTATTGATCATTTTTAAATACTTTATAATAATTTGTCATATATATAGATCTTACTTTTCTTTCGTTTGCTTTTTGTTTTTAATTTATAATTCTAGTTGTATATATACCCATTTATCGCTTTGCTTAAACATTGCTACATTTATTGTTTAATACACATTCGTTCTGCAGTTTTGAGTTCCTAGTTTTTTTTTTTTTTAATGCTAAAGATACAACATAATAATATTTTTCGGCTTTTCATAAATAATGATGTATCATAAATATCTGTGTGTATAATTTCAGTTGCATATTCGTTTCAAATTCAGCTGTAGAATATGTTTGTTTGGCTGAATTTTTGTTTTATATGATTTAAATCATTTATTCAATTTTAGAAAACATTTTTAAATGTCTGTTTTAGGAACTAATAGCAAAAATAATGCGCTTGTTAAAAAGTAAATTTTTTTTGGTTTAGTTTTTGCGCTTTTAACAAAATTTTGTTGGAGTGGCAAAAGGCGCTACAAAAACTACAATCATTGGGCAGATTTTCTATGCATACTTTCTATAGAGTGAAAGACAGGTTCTAAAAAGAAGTGCAGATTTTAAAATATTTAAGCGAAATTATATTTGAATTTACCCTGTACCCATAAAATCGTTGAGAAAGTCCCTATTTGTGCAAAATGAGCTGTAGTTGTTATTTTAGTCTCAACAAAATATCTAGTTCAAATTTTCTAACACATACCGGAAACCCTATAATAATTAGATAACATTTATCCTTTTCAGACGGATTCAAAAAAGTTTTAAGAAAATAGATTAATGATGTAAAACAGGAATAGTTAAGTTGATAGGCTCTTAGGTCTTATTAAGCTAAATAACACAGCCACGCTAAAAAAATTTTTTTCGGGTCTGCAGGTCAGAGCATGTTTACTATACGTTTTCGGGGTCGCTGAATCCGAGGTCCAAAAACCCCAGCACGTCAGGGTTCTGACATAGCCTCAAAAAACCTCATACAAAATTTTATTGGAGTCTGGGGGTCGGACCATGTTTACTATATTTTTTTTTGGTCGCTGAATCCAAATCCGAGGTCCAAAAAATTCCAGCATGTCAGGGTTTCGACATAACTTCAAAAACTTCATAAAATTAGAAAAATTCTATTGTTTTTTAGACAACGGATTCGGATTCAGCGACCCCAAAAACATATAATAAAAATGGTCTGACCCCCGGACTCGGAATACAAATTTTTTATGAGGGTTTTTGAGGTTATGTCCGAAATTTGACGTGCTGGGGTTTTTTGGACCTCGGACTCAACGACCCCGAAAACGTATAGTAAACATGATCTGACCTGGTCAGACCCGAAAAAAATATTTTTTTTCGTGTGGCTGTGTAATCAAAGTATAAGACGCACAACTGGTCGGAGTCAGATCAAGAACTTTTTTGAGAATATACTAAAGAAATAAAACCACTTGAAATACTATCTTTTTATATTATAAAAAAGGAAATGTTTTCACTCTTTTTAGATATTTTTTCATTAATATAAAATATCGAAATTTTGGTGGAGGGTTTTGGATCCTTCAGAAAAAAGTTTAAAATTATTTCTTATCTACTAAAAATTAAGTCAAAGTAAGAATTTTTTTTTTTTTAACTCGAGAGTATTTTGGTTGAGAGATTCTATTATGAACGATTTTAATACTTTTTACATTTCTCTCACACGTCTGAAGGTTATAAAAGGTTATATTAGTTCTTCGTTCGACCCAAAATGATCGATCAAAGGTAATAATTTTTAACCGAGGTCCCTACGTTAAAAGTATATACCGAGCTTTACAAGACATATTTAATATTTCTGACCCAATTTGGAACACGAAAGGATATTTAACCAATAAGCGAATAATATTCTACCAATATTTTTTTATAAAATTCGAAATATGGTATTACTTTTAAAATTCTCTCACACGTCTGAAAGTTACAAAAGGTTATATTAGTCCTTCGTTCGACCCAAAATGATCGATCAAAGGTAATAATTTTTAATCGAGGTCCCTACGTTAAAAGTATACACCGAATTTTACAAGACATATTTTATAATTGTGCCCCAAATTGGAACAAGAATGAATATTTAGGCAATAAGCGAATAATATTCTACAAATTTTTTTATAAAATTCGAAATATGGTATTCAGTTTCTTGTTCAACAATCAAATTAGGCATCAATTTCCAAATGCAAATAAAATAATTAATAACAAAATATTTGTATATAAAATAATATTAGTATCATTTTCAAGGATTGTTTAAAATTTAGTAAATCTTTATTCGAAATACAATCAAGCAAAATTTTATCGAAATTTTATTAGAAGTTTCTTCTAAATAAAGAGAATTTTGTTTTAGTAAATGTATTACGAACCATTCCAATAGTATTGAAATTTATATCACACGTATGAAGTATACAAAAGTTAGTTCGATCAAAGGTTATAATAATAAATAATAGAGTTAAATATAAAATATTTAAATTTCATCAAATTCCAAATGGAAAAAAATAATTTCTCAATATTTTTAAGCATTGATTTGAATTGTTTAGTAAATCTTAATTCAAAACAATATCTGGTTCAATGGCTTAACAGCAGGTTCTCAAAACTAACCCCAAACTCTCGATATGTTCCAATCCATAAAACAAAGCTAATGAGAATCCCACTTTAACAACTTTCTTTCGCAGAATAATAGGTACAGGGTATTTGATAGTCGTCATTCTACACGACTATAGCATGTTTACAATTGTTTCATATGTATATAAATGTATGTAGTCTAAGATCACTTGCGCCCACTTGCAGGCACGCCCACTGCATCAAAAGTGCACCCATTTCTAGGGTTTGTCGAACTTCTTTATGCCTCATACTATTCTGGTTAAGTTAAGCAGCTCTATATGCTATATTATTTCATTTAGTATATATTCAACTATGTTAGGCTTTACTATATAGTTATTTACTATTATTAATATCTTTACTTGTTGTTGTTGTTCTTATTGATCTCATTGTTTTTTTTTCTTTTGGTTAGGCACAAAGTATGTAACTGGTTTTATAATGTTCTTTCATGTACTTTCCTTACTTTTTTACATAATTTAATTAATTTCTAGTTATGTATTTAGTTTTAGTTGCTACTATACCAATTTGTTTGAACAATTGAGTTTTTATTGTTGTCTTCTTTGCTATACAAGTAAATATATATTGCTAAATTTTGTTGTTGTTCTTTTTTGTGTACATAACTATAAACCACATTGTAGGTAAATGTTAGGTTTTTATTGTAAATTGAAAAAATACACGCTCTCTAAACTAACTCTAAAGACTATTATTACAATTTTTTTTGTTTTGATTTACAACTACATACACAGAGACATACAAAAAGTGCTTGTCAGTATGTGTGTGTGTTTGTGAGTGTTTATTGGTTTAGGTGTGTGTTAAAAATTTGAAACTTTTTACTGAGGCTGAGCACTTATTTGAAATATTTAAAAGTTATAGAAATACATAATTAGTAAAGTATTGAACTTAGTTTTATATATTAATAATATAAACATATATGTGTAAAAAAAAAACAAAAGCCAAACTCATATAAAAAATATATATTTATTATATAAAGCAACTTAAAACTAAATTAAATTTTTTACTAAAAGCAGCAAAAGTACTAATTATATTAAGCAAAAACTGTTAATTAATAATACTCTAGAAATAGGTTAGTTTTTTTATGCATTTAGCGCAAAATATTAATAAAAAATATATATTTTTTTCTTAAAGAAATTTAAACAAAGAAACTAAACTGAAATTATGTGCTTTATACAAAATGTTTTATATTTTATATGTTTTTGCAAATTCTTTAGTTTTTAAATGCTAGTTGCGAATTTGTTGTGTTTAACTTTTTTGTCAATTAAGTTTTAAATTTAAAAAATTAATTTTGAAAGCATTTGTAATGCTTAATGTATAACTATGCAAAAATTTGGTATATCAAACTAGCAAAAAAAATGTATACACAAAAATATTTAAAAAAGTTGAATTTACAATTTAAACTTTTGAAACTTTTGTTGCTTATGAAATTTAGTTGAAATACGCCTTGAAATTAAATTTAATTACAATTCTTTGTTTTTGCAATTTCATGTGTGTGTGTTGCTTTTTTTTAGAATACATTTACTTGTGTGTATATAATATATGTTTAGGCATATATGCTTGTATGTATATAATACGTTTATATAAATAATTAATAATAGTAATCATAATAATTTTAATCATTAATAATTCAACTTCATCAACTCGCTCATTTAATTATAATTAACATAGCATAAATTTTATTGTTGCCGTTGCTATTGTTTTTGTTGCTGTTGGTTTTGTTGTTGTTGCTGTCTGTTGCAATAGAAATTCATTAGTAATGGTTAAATAAGCTGCTGTTTCTTGGTTGTCAATCAGTTGCCCTTAGTAGCCTCCTTGGCGGCCATAATCAAAGGAGTCAGACTAGCCAATGGTCTGGCCAACTTGAGGAAAGGATGCTAGAAAGTAAAAATTAAAGATTAGCACATTTACAAGGTATTTTTTATAAATATATACGAGGTGTGTTCAAAGAGTATCGCGAATTTTCTGTTTTTTTCTAAAATTATTTATTTATTAATGAATATCTATTTTGTTCCCTTCAAAGTAATCCCCATGAGATATTATACACTTGTGCCAACAGTTTTTCCAATCTTCGAAGCACTTCGAAAAATCATTTTTTTTATCTTGTTCATCTCCTCCTTCGATGACGTCTTTGTCTCGTCAATCGTTACGTAGCGTCGTCCTTTCATGGGCCTCTTCAGTTTAGGGAATAAGAAAAAGTCACAGGGCGCTAGATCTGGGGAATACGGTGGTTGCGGCATCATTAGTGTGTTGTTTTTGGCCAAAAAGTCGCGCACAAGCAACGATGTGTGAGCAGGGGCGTTATCGTGGTGCAAAGCCAATTTTTGTTCTTCCACAAATCCAGGCGTTTCTGGCGGATTGCTTCGCGCAAATTGCAGGTAATCCTTATCGACCCTGTAGCAAGAACTTGGTTCGCGCGGCAGCTTCCATTGAGATGATTAAGCTATGGTGTCCACGTCATCACCATAAACCCACGATTCGTCACCAGTTATGACCCTCTGGAACAAATTTGGGTCGTCGCAGAGTTGGACAGAGTCCAACATCTCATTAGCAATGTTCATGCGATGCTGCTTTTGGTCGATATTGAGCAATTTTGCTACGAATTTCGCGACGACCCGTCTTATGCCCAAAGCATTGATAAAAATTGAATGACACGAGCCAATCGATATGTCTAGGTCCTCAGCAACTTCTCTGACGGTGATTCGACGATTTGCCAATACCATTTTCTTCACTTCATCAATTTTTTCGTCTTTTGTTGAAGTGCTCGGGCGTCCGGCATGCTTTTCGTCGTTCACATCTTCTCGGCCTTTTGAGAACATTTTGTACCACCGATAAACGTTGCTTCGGTCCAAGGTAGCTTCTCTGTATGCCACAGTCAACATTCGGAATGCATCCGCGCACTTAATTTCGTTTTTCACGCAAAATTTGATACAGGTTCTTTAATCCATTTTTTTGAATAGGTAAAAATCGAAGAAGAGCCAAAACACGTGCAAGCAAAGCAGCTGTCAACAATTAAGTGAACATTCAAAATGGCCGAGCTTGTCGGCATAAGTGAGAAACATGAGTGCCAACATAACGCCACAAAAAAATCGAAATTCGAATATACGTAACCCGCGAAAATTCAAAATTCGCGTTACTTTTTGAACACACCTCGCATACACTTACTTTCAGCAAGTCCATGGCGCTGGCACGCCGCTCCACCTCAACTTCTAGACACTGATCCAGAAAATCTTGAAATGCTGCGGACAGCTTGTCTTTTTCCTTAATTTCCGGCTTGCCATTAGTGGCTATGAGGTACAAGGCTTTTAGCGGATTCTCATTCAAATAGGGCGGCTCACCCTCGACCATTTCGATGGCCATTATGCCCAGGGACCATAAATCCACCTGTAAGTAAAGTTTTATTATTATTTCATTTTATAATCTTCCAATTTCGTTTCTCTCACTCACCTTGGGTCCATACTGCTTGCGTGTTACCACCTCGGGCGCCATCCAATAGGGCGTGCCCACCATAGTTGTGCGTTTCGATTGCTCAGGCGAGATCTGCGCGCAGAAACCAAAATCAGTCAACTTGACCGAACCATCCAGGCCAAGCAATATATTATCACTCTTGATGTCACGATGTATGACCTGATTGGCATGCAAGAACTCCAGCGCCTGCAGCACCTCTCGACAAACGGCCGCTATTTGGCCCTCATCCATGCAGGTCTCGGTGACAACATCGGTTAGCGAACCACCGGGCAGATATTCCATGACCACCCACAGCTCCTCGGATACCAAATAACTATCGAGGTAGTTGACCACATTTGGATGCTTGTTCTCTCGCATAACCAAAATCTCATTAATGATGAGCTCCTTTTTGGGTTGTTGCGATAAATTCATTTGCTTAATGGCCACCTCCATGCCCGTTGAGGATTCAATGGCTGTGTAAACGGTGCCCGAGGCGCCTTGACCGATTTTCTCCATTTTGGTATACTTGCGATTGGGATCACCGACGGAAACAATGGTGCGTAGTTTCTCCAATATTTCCTCATCAGACATTTTCTTTTTCTTGGCATTGCCGGCGCGCGTATTGGCAGCTTGAGGGACGGCTATTTGTGTGCCCGCTGCAGGAGGAGTGGCCGTTGTGGCATTAAGATTGTTGGCGATTGCATTATTTTCATGCACCACAGCCGCTGGATGTGCGGTAAACAGATCTGTTGTGGTTATAATTGTAGAGGCGGGTGTGTTTGTGGGCGCAACCAAAGGCGTGGCCGGCGTGATCATAGTAGTGGTAGGCGTGGGCATGGGCACGGGCACAGGCACGGTTACAGACATGGGCAGCAGCACGGTTGAATCACGCAGCAAAGTGGAAGTCGGCGGCGTTGGACAGTGTATGGGTGGCAAGATGGTTGGTGTGTTGCAATTTGTTGTTGTCGCATCATCGTGAAACGAGGGGAACGATGAAAAGGAGGAAGCAGAAGAGTCGTGATTAGTCGTTGTTGTTGCATTGCAATCAATAAATTGCAAGTGTGTGCTATGAGTAGTAGTAGTAGTAGAATTAGTAGTAGACAAAACACTAGTAGTAGCAGACAAAATAGTAGTAGTAGTAGAAGTAGTAGTAGAAGTTGCGGCTAGTTCGCTAGCAGTTGCAGGACTATCTGTTTCTGTTGTTGTGGTTGGAATCGTAGGAGCTGCGGCAGTTGCCGCAATTGTTGTGGCTCCTGTCGCTGTTTCTGCCGCTGAGCTGACTTCCCTGGCTGCTTCTGTTGTTGTCGTTGTTGTTGTTGTGGCGTTTCATCGTTGTTTTACAAAAGCAGCAATTTTTTGGAATTTTTTTTTTTTGAATAGACAAATTTGAATTCAAGAACAGAACAAAACAGAACACAGAGGCGATACAAATAACAATAACAACATTAAGTTACAATACGTTCTGGGCGACAAACAAAAAAAAAATTATCTAAGCAGGGAATCAAACCGGAAATATAAAAAGGCTTTTAAGATAAAAATGTAGAACAGAGGGTCAGCAGTAGTTAGAGGGCTTTTCATCTTTTGCTTTTAAGGCAGTTCTGGGATATTCATTCAGTTTTATCCTTTATCTCTTTCATCTCTTTTTCCGAATTATAAACTAAAACGGATTAGATGTTTGACTTTTTTTCCTAAAAGGGTACCTCATAGAGAGGTGGACCACTGCGACCAAAAGGTTGTACCATACCCTCTTTTGTTAGTATTGACCTGAGATGGAAGGGACTAAGCCGTTCCTTTCCCATGCCACAGGGTCTGTCCCATACCAGCGCTGGGCAGTCACAGAGAATATGTCTGGTGGTTTCATCGTTGTCTAGACAGAGCATGCACTTTGAAGAGTCCGATAGGCCAATTTTCTGTAGATGATATCTAACAGTGTGGTGGCCAGATAGGTAAGCTACCAAGAGTTTTAATTCCGCTCTGCCAAGACCTTTTGTCTTGATCGCATCCAGAGGTTTGACAAGCACTTTTGCTTGACGAAGCCCCGGAAGGGAAAACCAGTATCTCCTATGTTCTCCTGCGGCCCATTTGTTTATCATGGTTTTGATCGTGGACCACAGTATGGCGCAGGAGATGTAGTCAGGGTGGAGGAGATGCTCCAGGATGACAATGCCCTAATAGCAGCTTGGCTATCTGAAAAAATTAATATGTTTGCGCCCCTAGTTCCTGAATCTCCGCTTGAAAGACGCTGGGCGAAATGCCCATTTCGGTAGAGATTCTGGTGTTGGCTCCAACGATTCCAACACCTACATCCTGCTCAGTTTTGGACCCATCCGTAAACCATTGCTGCTATCGGGGGTTTCTGCAGGGGCTGCCATCAGCCTAAGTCTACCGACTTGGGAGAAGAGATCTAAATTTCTTGTTGTGGAAAAGTTCCGTGTTCATAAGATCTGATCTAGAGCAGATCGATACGTCAGGAAGGGCAGATGTTTGACTTAGGAGTCAAGAATACAAATAGTAGTAGCACACGCGGATCCAGGTTTTGGTCACAGCAATTCAACTGGATTGAACCGTATTACAAAAGGTATTGATCATCTTTAAGGACAAGTTCTATTTTCATCGAAATAGTAATCGTAACCAGGATAAATGTTCAAACCTGAGCTTTTGAAATCCAAAAATGATTGTGCAATACCCATCCGAGTTGATCCTTCTGTTTAGGGTTAGCTTACTATTAAAATATATTTAATTATTGTCGAAAAAACCCATTGACACGAATGTCAAGAATGTTTAATATACAAAAATTATCTTCTCCATGAATTTTTCATCAAAAATCCTTCTTCAGAACGATCCTTCACTGAATGTACAGAAGCCACATTTTTGCATTTGGGCTTCTGAAATATAAATGTTGAAAGTTCTTAACACCTGAATAGTTGTCCAGTTCGGTTTTATTTGGTAACATTTTTTTCTAAAATCAGCCCACAAAAGCAGTTTCCAAATTTTGGTGGCCAGCCAATTTAATTGTGGTAGAGATTTAAGCAAAATCCTCCTTGCAGCCATGGCTACATCATCTCATGCCATCCGCCTTTTAAAATACATAGTTACAATACAAGTTTTCTTGGAAAATCGCGCACATCCAAACCCACTTCCAACCCTAACAACCTTCGGTTTGATTCCCTGAACGTTAGTACAAAACTCCAAACTACTAAGACTAACAGCAAACTGCCAAGTTTTCGCCTTCGCATACTCACTCGCATTGTTCTTATTCTTGTCCAGCGTCGTTGTGGCATTGTTAAGCGTTGTTGTTGTTGCTTGTTGTGCCACCGCCTTGTTGTTTTGTATGGGCGTTGTTGGTGTTGTTGCAGGCGCTGCGGGTATGCTCAGCTGTGGCTCATCAATGGGACGCGTATATATGGATTTCGTGCGTTCTGGACGTGAAGCCACCGGTGGCGGTGGTGGCTGCGGTTGGCCCAATATATCGTCCTCATTGGCGGATGAATGTTGCGATGATGTGGAAGCCGTATGACCACCAAAATTATATGAATGCGATTGACTGAGGCCAATGTGGTGCTGTTGGTGTTGTTGTAGTTGTTGGTGTTGCTGGTGCTGCTGATGTTGCAATTGATGATGTTGTTGGTGTTGTTGCAAAATATGCTGCTGCTGTTGCTGGTAGTGATTGCTTAAAATTTGACCCGCTACCGTAACATTATTAGCATTGGGACCCAAGCTCATGCTACCCAATTGTACGCCTATCAAATTGCCGCCACTGTTTGAGGCATGCAATTCGGAGTCTGTGGGCGTGCTGCTGGGACTGCTGCTGCTAACACGGCTGAGTGAGGAGCCTGTAAGGGATTACGGATACGATTAGAAAAGTGTACCAGTTGGTCTAAAGTCAGAGAAGACTTACCTGAATGCGTCGTAATGGCATTTGTCATGTATTTGGAACTTGGCCTCTGTTTGGTTGTATTGTCGAACCACTTGAGCACATCGAGCACAGCTTGGGGATTCTTCTTTTGCTCCTGTTTGCTAATATTCGAGTTCATTAGCAAACGCGCCCAGGCCTCCGGCATGCCCTGTAATATTGCAAGTTAGAAAGAGGTTATATTTAGGCGGAGGTTAGGGATATATAGATAGTATAACGCTTGAGCTAGCTAGTTGCAGCTAAATCTATGGCAGATCGGAGCACATACCGTATATTATAATACGTGCATATGGAGAGGGCGCATAGTTAGGAAAAGGTAGCCAATAATAAAATTTGGGCTGGGTTTTTGGAAGTGAAACTTCTTTCCGTAATATTTTTGATTTGATTTTGATCGATTCCGTACGATCTCGATCATTTCTTCAGAAGTTTCACTCCAATGGTCTCTGTATGAAGATGAGGAAAACGTGAAAATTTTCTTGATTATAAATCCAGATAGGGAAAATTTGACTTCTTATAACAACAAAAACACTGAGATCACATTAAAAAAGCCAGCATCTAAAAGCTTATAAACTATATACTAAGCTCAATATAACGTGTAGTGAAGTGTAAGTATATAATGTATAGTAACTGGTGTAAAAAGAGAACACATTTAAGGAACGTTTCAACGAAATGTAACTAGTAAGACCAGATTGAAAACAAATGTACATAGTACATGGAAATGGTTTTCGGGGTAACATATGAAGTTAAACAAATTCTTGGGAAATAAGTGGAAATAAATAAAAAACTAATGAAGGCAAGTTCCGTTGCGTTAGACTTGGCGTTTACTTACTTTCATTGGCAGCTTGAAATAATAATGAATAATACAAAATCGGTATTGATTTAAAACATACTTTATCGAAAGAGTAAGAAATTGTGTATAAACAGGGAGCATCAACATATGTATAATGATGATTCGATTATAGGAAATGAAATAGTTTAAAAAATTTGCAAAAGATTTAGCTGAATTTTGGATATGCAAATATGATAAAAAGTGAGCATGAGAAATCTTTGTAAAGATGATGTAGCATAGGTAGGAGTCTGCTCAACCTTAAATGAAGATCAAAATCAAAAGGTAATCTTCTAATAAATAGCATGTATCTGCATTTATTGAAAAAAAGATTCTTGGGATAAATCGGTATCCATAAGGCCATAAGCAGTTTTTATTGTTCATCTCAGAGATCAAACGCTCAAAAAAATTTTCGTATTCGATTCTTTAACAAAAAAATGTAATGAGTATGAATTCTTTTTTTTGTTAATACAGGTGAGGGTGGGGCAAAACGCGCCTCTTGGGAAATATCAACCTGGAGGCTTGAAATTTTTTCCATACATAGAGCTTGTTTTTTT
>JBAMAX010001247.1:0-52081 GCA_037043745.1 Chymomyza amoena
GTAATTTTTTGTATATACCGATTAAAAAAACGTTACAAAACTATATTATATTGCGATGATGAATTGCTATTGAAATATTAAACTTTTTAAAAATTAGCCTTATCCTTTTTCTTGTCATATTTTAACGTATCTTTTCGTACAACTCAAAGCTTTTCTTTGAAGATTTAACCAGAAATACGCATGGCGTTACGTTACAAAGCTGTATTATATAGTGCTGCTTAGTTGCTACATAAAAATTAGGCCTTTTAAAAAATTAACCTTTTCCTTTAATTTTTGTCATACTTTGACGTACAAACGTAACGTCACGCCAAAGTGAAAAGTTCATATATATTCATATTGAAGCGTAATCGTTATCTTTTTTCATACAATTCAAAGGTTTTGTTTGAAGATCTTTTATATGTCATTAGTACCAGATTATTCAAGTGTACAAAGGATGACTTTTAGTAGTAAGCCCATAAAATTGTAGCTTGGCAATGGATCTAGAATTCGGTCATTGGGTGCTTTTCATTTCGGAGTGCATGAGTATCAGATCTCGCAAAAAATCGGCTAAACTATTTTTTCAACTTTTTTCCGGACCCGAAAGCCCACCGTTGATCAGTCATTTCTTTATGTTTATATATTACTCTAAAAAATCTTTTAATAGCGAAAAAATCAATAGGTATATCTTTTGTCATAAAAATAAATTTGTATATTGTCCAATTCAGAAAATCTTTTAAGCACAAAATACGATATCTGTCTTATAATAATCTTCCATGTATACGGAAACGAAATAGATAGATATCAAACTTATCTTTGTAAGGAATTTGGAATACAAATTATTTTGAGATTCATGTTATGAAGTTTAAAAGAATAGGAAAAGTGACTGCATTCGAAAAAACTCTATTCTCATTTTAAAAATATCAAGAGTAAGGTAAGGTAATTCAAGTCCCACGCTTTCCGCCATATCAAGTTTCGCCCAGATACATAAAAAATAATAATATTACTAAGGAGGTATTAATTAAAATTAATCATTTCGAAATTTATAGAACATAAAATGAGAATTGTGTAGATCCTTTTTTTTTTTCATAGTGGACAAATATTTTGATAAGACGATAGAAGAGAATCGCTGACGAATATATTATATAAAAAGATTATAATAATAAAAAAAAAAATTTTTTTAAGGAGGAAATAGAGATAACCCCAAGAGTATTATATGATTTTCTTTTATTTTTTATACCCTGTACCTTATGGTACCAAGGGTATATTAAGTTTGTGCAAGCCGAAAATGTATGTAACATATAGAAGGAGACGTCGGAGACACCCCAAAGTTACCTAAAATATGATCAGTCCGTCCTTGTGAACGCCTACATCTCAGAGATGGTAAGAGCTAGAGTTACCAAACTTTCACATTAGATCCCATATTAATCCATAGGAGACAAGTTTATTTTATTTTTTTGATATCGGGGATAAATTATATAGCTCCCATGGGGGTGTTTGAGACGACCTCGACAAAAAAAAAGCGTTTTAGATGAATAATTCTTTTGTTTATAAAGATATCGTAACCAGATTTGGCGTTTTTTTAGAGCACTTAAGGAATGTGCCAAATTTGAACAAAATCGGTTGACTATATCGTATAGCTCCCATAGGTCCGATCTTCCAAAAAATGGATTTTTCAACAAAATTTGTTGTGTTTCGTTTGTTTGTTAAGATATTGCGACCAAATTTGACATTCGTGAGTATTTTAGTTCATAAGCACTGTACTAAATTTGATCCAAATCGGTTGACTAGATCATATAGGACCAATCGGTCCAAAAAAACGTTTTTTTACAAAATTCGATGTGTTTTGTTTGTTTGTAAAGATATTTGAAATAAATTTGGCATTCATATCTTTTTTAAGGTATTTAAGCACTGTGTCAAATTTTATTGAAATCGGTTGACTATATCATATAGCTCCCATAGGAACGATCGGTCAAAAAAATGTTTGCTTAAAAATTCTTCTGTTTTTGGTTTTTTGGGAAGGAACCGGATTTTATTGCAAGCTAGTGGTACAGGGTATCCCAAAGTCGTCCGCGCCCGACTTTACGTACGCCATTTTTTTTATAGCTTATATTGTTCAGATATAAAATAAAAAAAATTTGTATATCGATGTAAAATATTTTTTTATAAGACCTTTGTTTTACATTTGTTTAAATTTTTATTTTATATTTTTTAAGTATTGTCAAATCGATTGAGAAATTTTAAAGCAACAAAGTAGAACTCCCCATGTCTCTATATGCAAATCGTTTTATAACGATCGGTTTTGTTTTTGTTTATGCACAAGATACATCTTTCGTTCGAAAGTACTTCCAGAAAGATTTGGTTGAAGCAAATCTTGTGCCAAAGTAGACGTCTTAGCTAAGTTACAGTTTTTTTTCTACATCTATATAAGGCCTTTCGCTTTAAATAAGCTTTTATCCTATTTGTAATAGTATGTAGACTATTTATAATATAAATAATTCATTCAAAAAGTGTTCAAAATTTGTTCCAATTGCTATTCGTATATGTATCAACTATAATGCCTTAGCGTGACGTTGTGTTTCGTAAGCTTTTTAAGTGTACTTTAATTTAGTAGATTATATGTTATATAGTTATATACTTTTATATATATGTACACTCGTACAACCCACTATAGACAGTCACTATATGTGTGCGTGTTTAACACGCTGATACGGTGAATACCTATTCAGTATATAGCTCAAGATAATACTTTGTTGTACATTGATTACCGAATGTCTGAATGTCCACATTGTTATGCCTGGTAGCTGCTCAGAGTTGGGCCCTATTTGGGTGCGTTTATAACTTGGATGGAGCTTGTCAAAATTGCTCAAGTGCTATGTGAGTCGCATGCTGATTATATGATAATGATGAAGATGATGATGATGATGATGACGACTGCGCATTAGATGATAACAAAATCTATTTAATTTATTATAAAAACTTATGAAAAGAGCAGCAAATTCCTTAGCTAGCAACAGTTTGTAGTCTAAGTTTAGACCATTGAAATTCATTCATTCATTCAGAGTCTGAGTCTTTCACCCACATTTACTCGGAAACTCTTTACAAAGAGCAACATATGTTCTGGTTCCCAAAATGACAAACACATTTATTCCAAATTGGATGTACTTTTGTACGTTAGCGTGGGCGTAGGAGGAGACAACATTTGCCAAAGTGGGCGTTTTATAGGCTTGAGTTTAAAAATGGTGTAATCCGGACGGACTGTTTCTAATAACATAGGCAATTTTCATTTTAAATGGGAAATACTACAATACGTTTTTATTATTAAGGCTTTCAATGACACGTATATGTAATGTGGACATGAAACTGATGTCGCAGCTGGAACGAGTAAGATATAATTAAATGTACGTTATAGATTTTTTTCCGTAAGTGAGCATATGTAGTATAAAAAGAAAAGTTATTCTTTTAGGTGAACATTGCAGAGAATTCAAGTAAAAAAGCTTAGAATTTTTAAAATTTTTTGAAAGAAAACGCAAGAAGAAGGGCTAAGAAACTTAAATTCGAGTATTAAACATTATTAACATTCTTATCTGAAAGAGTTGCCGAATATTTAATATTCATCGTCGATTTTTGTCTGCATAACATCCACTTTCAGCGTGTCTTTTCAAGGTTGTGAAGACTCCATTCTGTGAAACGCCCACTATTTTTGCTATTTGTCGCTGGGAATGGCCAGTTTTATGTAAAATAACTATTTGAGCACGCTTTTCTTTCGATATTTGTTGTGTACTAACTACTTAAAATCCAAAGAAACAGCTGGGGCACTCAAAATCATGGAATGGCCACCCCAGTCGCCGGACGCGAATCCCATTGAGCTGTTGTGGGATGAACTGGATAGAGAGGTGCGAAAACTACGTCCAACTAGCGCGAATCACCTGTGGGAGTGTCTGAAGAGGGCTTGGGAACAAATACAAGTTCAAACGCTTCAAAAATTAGTCGAACGAATGCCGAGAGTCTGTGCAGCCATCATCAAACCTAAAGGAAACTATATTGATGAAAACCACCTGATTTGATGTTTTTCATTCTTCTTTTTTTTTCGAAGAAAAATCGCAATTTTTGGCGAATATTATTTGTAGTTCATTTATATATAATGTTTTTTCAACGTATCATTTAAAATAAAACGGTCCAAGACCGACAAATAAGGCGACAAATACAAAAAACATGAAATTTTTCAACTGACCCCAAACTTTTGCAGGGTACTGTATGTATATTAAGTTGATATATGTATATAGCAATATTCAGAGGGTTCTTCATTCTTAATTTATTTATATAAGAGCTCACAAAAACTGTCAATCCATTTTTCAACTTTCTTTAGCGTGGAAAAGGCCGAAAACCCTCGTGATATCAGCCTTCTGATCACGGCTATGCATCGTTATATAGCTTATAACTAGCGGACGACAAAGACGCTTCAAACAACTCCCCATTAGTCAAATTACTTGTATCGGTTAAGAAGTTAAGAGGGAGCATACATACAGGTGAAACACATAAGCCTCTTTTTCGATTCGACGTAGACGGATAAAATAAAATTTTTCTCACAATTACTTTATAAGAATTTTCTAAATAAAGGCACTAACGTTATCGACACAGGGTGTAGCATATTGTTGGACTGATAAAAAATAAAATATTAAATCGAGATTTTTGTATTCTTGATTTTAATTTTTAAAATGGACCAGTTTTTCTCACATTTACTTAACAAAAATTTTCTAAATAAAGGCACTAACTAACTAACCACTATAATAGACTGATAAAAAAAAAAACTTTAAATCAAGATTTTTGTGTTCTTGATTTTAATTCCTAGAATGGAGCAAAAAATCTTAAAATAAGACCAACAAATCTTGAAATAATATTAAAATTTTTGAATTAAGATACAAAGGCCTTAAGTCAAAAATGACATTCTTAAACTGAGGACAAAAAAGCTTGCAATACTTTCGTGATTATTTGCTCACGATTTTTATACCCTGTACCGTATGGTCCAAGGGTATATTAAGTTTGTGCAAGCCGAAAATGTATGTAACATATAGAAGGAGACGTCGGAGACACCCCAAAGTTACCTAAAATATGATCAGGGTGAATAGAGAAGTCGATATACCCATGTCCGTCTGTCCGTCCGTCTGTCCGTCCGTGTGAACGCCTAGATCTCAGAGATGGTAAGAGCTAGAGTTACCAAACTTTCACATTAGATCCCATATTATTCCATAGGAGGCAAGTTTATTTTATTTTTTTGATATCGGGGATAAATTATATAGCTCCCATAGGGGTGTTTGAGACGACCTCGAAAAAAAAAAGCGTTTTAGATGAATAATTCATTTGTTTATGAAGATATCGTAACGAAATTTGGCAATCGAAAGTTTTTTATAGTTCCCAATCACTGTACCAAATTTGATCAAAATCGGTTGACTATATCATATAGCTCCCATAGGACCGATCGGCCAAAATAACTTTTTTAAAGAAAAATTCGTTATATTTCGTTTTTTAATAAAGATATCCTAACCAGATTTGGCGTTTGGAAATTTTTTAGACCACTTAAGCAATGTGCCAAATTTGAACAAAATCGGTGGACTATATCATATAGCTCCCATAGGTCCGATCTTCCAAAACATCGATTTTTTAACAAAATTTGTTGTGTTTCGTTTGTTTGTTAAGATATTGGGACCAAATTTGCCATTCGTGAGTATTTTATAGTTCCTAAGCACTGTACCAAATTTAATCCAAATCGTTTGACTAGATCATATAGCTCCCATAGGACCAATCGGTCCAAAAACACGTTTTTTATACAAAATTCGATGTGTTTTGTTTGTTTGTAAAGATATTTGAAATAACTTTGGTGTTCATATCTTTTTTAAGGTATTTAAGCACCGTGTCAAATTTTATTGAAATCGGTTGACTATATCATATAGCTCCCATAGGAACGATCGGTCAAAAAAAAAATTTTTGCTTAAAAATTCTTCTGTTTTTGGTTTTTTGTGAAGAAATCGGACTTTATTACAAGCTAGTGGTACAGGGTATCCTAAAGTCGTCCGCGCCCGACTTTACGTCCGCCATTTTTGATCAAAAAATTTGGAAGTCCGACCGTTTTTTGTATCAGGTATAACCTTGAATTAGATCCGAAAAATCTTTAGATTTCTACGTGGCACTGTGCTTTTATAACATAGTCACAAATTTTACTCGGATTGGAATTTGGTTAAGTTGTTTTGGGACCCGTCAAGTCAAGGGTATTAATGACTATTAATTATACACTGAGAAAAATATCAATTATTTCACGTTAGAATTTATTGTGAAAAAAATACGCCAAGAGCATGTTTTTTCTTTTATTTCGGTTATCTAAAGAGCAATTTTTTTTAAACATAGAAATTCTTCATTTGGGAATGCTTAGAACATTTTTAAGAACAACTGTACTTGTTTGTAAATAGCATGTAGAACAGAAATTCTTAATTTAAGAATGTTTAGAAAGATTTTAAGAAAAATTTTGCGTAGTCTTTCGTTTGTCTTAATGCTGAGACTAAGCATTGAAGTTGAAGAGTACAAAAAATTGTTCCTAATTCTAGAACGAAAAAATCTTAGATAATTTAAACTTAAAGTTAATTTGGCTCTTTTTTTCTGAGTGTACAGACTGAACATTTTTAATGATTTGCACATTATTGAGCATGAAGTCATCAATAAATTAAACGAAATGCATTTTATTTGAAATTTTGTTGAAACAATTTTAATCCGACATTTACAATCTTCAACGTATCAATAAAAAAACTGTGCAAATATCTATACCATAGGTCGGAATTCGGTAAAGTGTATCAACTGCGATGCTGGGCAATGCTTCTCAAATCTTTGAGACATGCATTAATTTTGATGAACCGATAAGATCAGTTCAATTTCCTAAGACTATATTGAATCATTCAATCAAACAGAAATACTTTAAATCATAGTGCCATAAAGATATTATCAAATACAGATTTTTTAATTAATATTAAATGTATATTAAAAATGTTAACTTTTCCTAGAATTTAGTCAATTAAAACACTCACGAGAAGCTCTATTGGAATTTAAATTAAAAACATTGTAAAGGAATATAACAGATTTGGTTCATGTTGATGTTATTCAAAAAAGTATATTCAGTAAAATCTCTTCAAATTAGATTAAAATTTAAAGAAAATTATGTTTTTTGACTATTTGTGCTATTTCAAAATGTTTTGAAAAAATTTTACGACAAATTATTAAGTATTTCAGATACTCTACTCTCTTGAAATGTATAAAACATCAGATTAAAATCGATTCTTGCGTGACTTTGTTACGAAAAACTGAAAATTCCCTATAAGTTTTTCAAGTCAGGGCTTTCGAAGCTGTTTATTATGTATTTGTTGGGTCACTAAAACTGAAGCCAATGACCCAAATGGCCAATCAAGTCAGCGTTCTATTATCTAATAAATTGTTATATTTTTCTTAAATATTTTTCACGTGTTTCCGCTCAAGTCTTAAAACTACATTTTGTCACAAAACCAAAAATTATAATGCAATCCAAAATGCATGTTTATGAACCCTTGGAAATTTTCGGATGCCCTTGATCCGACTCTGTCTGTCCCAAACATGGCAGAAATTCTTAAAACCTTCAATGTTTTTTTTAGATAAGAAGAAACGGAAAAAAAGCTATTGGGTGATCTAAAATGCATATTATGAAAACTATCTCATTTTCGGATCCGCTTGATCCTGTCATCAAACAAGTCAGTAATTTTTAGAACCTCCACTGCATTATTTTTAGGTATGAAGAAACAGATAACATCTTTCGGTATATAGTAGCATTATTTTTGCTCAATAATTGATACAAACTTTCTTATAATTTATATAACTTTATTTAAACAAATGATTTCACGCTTTTTTTGTGCTCAAAGACTGTATCAAAACCCATCAAAGTCTTAATTTCTATCCATATACGTTTCATTATTAAGTCGTTTCATTATGCACACGTCAAGCCCCAAAATCTTACTAATACCTCAACGTAATCGCTTTAAAATTTATTTCCAACAATATGAAATCGCCTTTTCTTGACTTAGCTGCATTTTCACTTTTAACATTTTCTTTTTTCCAGTAAATTTTTCATTACTTAAACCAAAGACCCTTAAAGCTCTTTCAGTGCACACACGCACATGCAGACCCAAAGGCATAAGAGGGCAGATAAAAAAGTTATGGATGAAGGAAATATTAACTTCGCAAAAAAATCTTCTAATAATCGTGAATATAAGATTTGGACTTTGGACTTATATTGAGAGCACCCTTTAGTGGGTCCTTAAAATATGATAAAAGATTGGCAAAGCTCATCATCTTTCTGAATCAAACATTGAGGATTTGACTAATATATTAACATTTTCTTTTATAATCGTCAAAGTGACGTGTCAAGTGTCTTTTGTGTAAGTTAAAGATTTGTGAAAGTAATGATAAGGTTAGACGACAAAAAGATTACTGGTTTCCTATAGTTAATATATTATCAGATTTAGAAATCTAATGCAATATAAATAACGTGAGTAAAAGCAAAAATAAATCTCTTTAAGATGGCTTTCTTAGTGCAATTATAGTAAATCAAGCTTTTATTTCAACAGAAGATGTCATCGAATAAAAATTCCTTAAATCGAAGAGTTTATATGCCAAACCTAAGGAAAAAAATATTGGAATTTACATTTAGGATAGATATAAATTTTATAAGTAATGGCAACAAGTCTCAATAAAAAAAGAGGCGGCACAACCTTCAAGCTATCCAAAATTGGTCGCATTAAATCTTTGAGATTATTTTTAGACTAGCTAATTCCTTGATCAAAAAGTTGCCGGAATCATCCGTTGGCGATCCAGTCACTCATTTGTCATAGACATTTATAAAATTTTGGATCCGTTCAAGACATTGTAGTAAAATATTTTTGACTCAGACGTGTCGCTGCAAAGCTGGTACAGAAAGTTCTAAATTTCATTAGATTAAAAATAGAGTAAGTACCATCACCGAATTCACCTTATTTTGCTCCCCGAGAGCTTATCCAATTTGGACGACTCCAAATAACTCTCCGTGGAAGAATCGAAGATGGCTCTACAGGCCGGTATGACTAAAGTTAAAAAATGTTTCGAGAATTGGATCAAGCATTATAAGTGCGAATCAATCGATTGCGAATACTTTGAAGAGGACAATATCGATTTTAATGAATAACACTGTTACGATATCTTCATGAACAAACGAATTATCCATCTAAAACTTTTTTTTGTCGATGAAAGTTTAATTTTCTTGTTTACAATAAGCGTCGTAACTTAAAAATTTATCGACCGATTTCGATAAACCATGACTTTTCTTACTCGGCATTGATATTTCTTCAATGTAAAAAAGTAAAGGTGTTTTAACAAAATGTTATATAAAAATGACTTCAAAGTGTGAAAAACGAAAATAAAAAGTGTAAATCTTAGATAACTTTAAAAAAACCTCCTAGTTGCTTTGTATGAAGTATAAACAAATGTATATCATCTTAAAGCTTAAATCTTCTTCTTTCCAAACCCGTAAAGCAATCGAAAATCGGTTGAAAAATGGCGACGTTGTGATTGTGGGAGTGAACGCAGTACCCCAAAAACGATTTTTAAGCAATAACTTGCGATTTTAGGGGTGTTAGACAATTTTTAAACACACTATCGTGATCTACTCGTAATCATGTATTATGGATTTTCTGAATAAATTCTGGGAACTTTTTAATCAAGCGAGTATTTTTGAAGATGACAAAAAAAAGGATTGAAAAATTTTAAATTAAAATTACGTATCAAAATAATATAAGGCCCTAAGCTCCAATTAGGAGCTCAAGGAAATATACATATGGAAATAAATTAACAAAATAATGATGTGGTTTCCTACGACTATAATCTTTTGACAAGATTAAAGAAATGGGTTTATGGCAAATATTGAATGGCTATTTTTCTTATCGCATTATAATTTTTTTACTCTAAAATAGTTAAATTAAATAATTAAAAGGTTTTTCGTTCAAAAAATGTTCCCTACTTTGATATCAGCCTTACTTTTCAGCCCACCCTCGTACCTACACCTATTGCATTATATACTTAAACCTTTTGACGAGTTTTTTTCTACGCTTTAACCCAAATGCTAATTTGCACTTGACTGCCAACGTCGCATCGTTTCCCCGCCCCTAACCATTAGCTAACGCCCTCTGGCGCTCCTCCTCCTTGCACTTCCACCCACCTTGCTTTGTTTTTTGTTTTTGTATTTTTTACTTTACGCTTGTTCAGTAATTTTCTTTGTGCCCCTTTCTTTGACTTTGTGTAAATTTTAATCAGCGCATTGTAAGCTACATTTTTGTTGTTGTTGTTTTGTTTGTTAGCTTTCTTCATAAAACAATAAAGCTCCATAAAAAAAAAAAAAAACACACATATGTATTTACAATGTATAGGCATGTACTCGTACGTATGTATAAAAATTGTTCAGGGTTATTGCACTCGTTGTCAGTTTTGTTTACAGTCTCTTATTTAGCGTAGTTGCTTTTGCGCATTTTGACGTGAAATGGAAAGTCAAAGGCGAATTAAAAGTGATAAGCTGGCAAAGCTTTAAGTAAAGGCGCCAAACCGCTTAAATTTTACGAAATTTAGACGTCTTTTGTGTTACTATGGAGAAATTTAAAGCTGACAAAGCTACAAAATCAGTGTCTTGAAGGGGAGGAGAGACACTTTGTGTTCCTCTGATAATAATCTGAATTCTGAAAACGGTTTAACAATACGAATTTGGAAAACTTTTGAATAAGGATTTTTTTGGCTCATTTGCAGAGTTTTAACTTTAAAATTAAGTTAGTTTTTAAAATCGAAGATTCGCCATACATGTTTAATGTTATTTTTGGTGTTTTAAAAATTTGCTTGAAGAATTTGTTTTCTGAATTCAAGATTCAAGCTACTAGAAATTATTAACCACAGTTCTTTTAAGCAGGATGTGAATAATTTGTATATACATATGTAATATTTAATCTTATTTTTGGTGGTATTCAAAAATTTACTTGAAGAAATTGTTTGTTGGATTCAACACTTTTGATATTATTTGGATTTTTTATTATTTGAGATTTTTCTGAGTCATTCGAGCTAAAGTTAAACTTTAAAATTTCTTCGGCCTTGATTGAATTTGAAATAATAAGAATATAATATTGTTTAATCTTATTTTTGGTGTTTAAAAATATGCTTGAAGAAATTGTTTTCTGAATTCAAGAATTTTAATATTATTTTCATATTTTATCTTAGATGTGATGGATGCTACTAGAAATTCTTGACCAACGTTTTGTTAAGCAGGATGTAAAATGTTAGAAGTAGATGTAGAATGTAGAAGTTATAGAAAGCTGATATACTGAGTCATAAATCTAGTGAATAAGATATCGGTGCTAAAATAACTTTTGGAGAAAGCTAAAATAATTAAATTTTTTTTATGATATTGATTTTCACCGGAGGACCTCGTAAATTCAATTACTATATCTGGCAGACATCAATTCATCTGTTACAGTCTTTCGATAACTTCGAATGGACCAAAGATGAATAACTTCGAACCTAAAGTTAACAAATTATTTCGACTTCGAATTTCTTTTTTAACTTTTTTTTAACAAATCATGGGTTTCTCAAATATTGAATATCATTGCATTTTAGGATTTACTATGCGTTAAATAGAGTACAGAATTACTTTGGAACTAAATATAAAGAACTTCATAAAACTCACATCTAAAATTAATATAAGCACATTGTATAATGATAATATAATAAGTATATAACGCATAATTTTTTAAACAGCCTGAAGCCTACGTTGCTCTTCTAATTTCTACATTATAATTTTATAAAAAACAATTAAATAAAAATCTTTGTAACTGTCACAAATAAGAACCAACCAAGGGTGGTCCTAATTTCTGAAATGTTCTAGTTTATGAATTATTTTTTAATAGATTACTTAAGTACTTAAATTACACTTTTACATTTTTAGCGTAATTTTGGGTCGAGAAACACGAAATTTACAAGCTCTTTTTTCTTAAGCACCCTTTTTTTTTGAAAATGTGTTATTGGACTTTTTTCAGTTATTCGTCAATATCTCGTGAATAAAATTTTATATCGATATGAAAGAGGATGGAAGGTATTGATGTGCTTTTTACAGTGATATATGTAATGTCGCTGTTACAAGCAACTATAATAATTTTTGACCATTTTTCAAAATTAAAAATTTTCAGGTTGCGTTTTAAAACGAACTTTATTTTGTAGTTTTGTTAAGCTTTAATCTAAAGATAATTCTTTTACGAACATTTATAGTTTAAGATTTTATAATATAAATTGGCTCAAAAATTAGGACTAGCAGTTCTAATTTCAGAGCTTTCAATGTAATGAAAAATGTGGTTCTAATTTCTTTAATTTCGATTTTGTGAGCTTTCTAATATGTGAGCTCACTACGTATTATTATTTGAGTTACAAAAGAGAATCGCGTTCTATTTTGAGTCAGTTCAGTTTTTTTATATAGAATTGTTTTCTTTTAAAAAATACGCTAAGAAATTTGTTAGTATTGATAAATTTTTGACTTAAGTACTTTGTTCATATACATTTATTTCCACAAGCCTTTGGTTAAATCGACCAAATTTTATTTGAATCACTTCAGTTCACGGCCATTTATTTTCAAATGATCTATCATTTTTTAGCTTTGAGGTAATTTCTTCAATTACTTCCAAAAATATTAATTCGAATCGAGTGTATTTCAGCTATATCAGAACCAAAACTTTGATTCATTCAAAAATTCCAAATTGAACCAGTTCCAGTTGACAAAAACTAACTGCGTTCTAAAAGTCACGCTTTTGTTCAATGACCCAACACTTTATCAAGCCTTATCAGTTCATCAAGTGCACTTGCACTCAGTTTATCAATTGTAAATACATATGTTCTAGAGATTATGGAGCACTTCCTTATGAACTATGCTAAACGACCCTTTGTTACTTCCGCATCATTTTTTTTATCATAAGCATTGTGTAAGTTCCGCCATCATATGCATTTAAATACAATTAAAGAAACCCAGACTCTTATACATAAATTTCTATACTATATATATATCTTCAGCTAAAGTATCTATTTGTAGATTCAATTAAGCCCAGACACAGCCCATAGACATTTGCTAATGAGCTTGAGTCTACCATGTGGGGAGTCACTTATTATCCATCCAACTAGACCGGCAGTTAGATACTCAGTCAAGCACTCAGTCCGGCAACGTCATTATGATCATCATCATAAAGCTCATCATCGTTGCCGGCTTGTCGGATCTTAATTGCTTGACTTACATGACATCTTATCATTTGTGAAGGTCGTCAGCATCATATTCTTAGTCATTGCTCGGTTATAAATAAGAAAAAACTGCGCTAAATTATATACACTTTATGAGACTTGTAGTATAATCATTATAAGTACGAACAATGGGGACGCTCGCTATTTTGCATTTGCATTTGCGTAGCTTTTTACTAGTTCTATAAGAGCTCTATAAATATTCTCAAAATGTGGCCAAACCGAAGTGGATATACACTTAAGAAAAATTAAAAGTTTAATAAATGAATTCTTATTATTGAAGAAAATTATGAAAGTTTTTGAGCTA
The DNA here is from genome assembly GCA_037043745.1 of Chymomyza amoena. NCBI lineage: Eukaryota > Metazoa > Arthropoda > Insecta > Diptera > Drosophilidae > Chymomyza > Chymomyza amoena. The sequence goes on from JBAMAX010001247.1 coordinate 13,640, forward strand.
AAGAGTTTAAAGAGATTTCCTCATACTAATTTTGCGAGATAGCGAGTATTTTTTTTTTTTTTTTTTTTTGTTTTTATTTATTTTATGCAGCTTTTTGCTAATGACTCTATAGCGCATTTATGACTTAGAGCCTTCACAATGAATTGGCGAACTGCCTTTATAACTATAAGTATCAAACTTATTTATAACTTCAAATTTATGACTATTTACAATTGCAATTTAAAGTTTTTAAAGAATTAAATCAGAATCTAAAGGGTGCCGTCTTTTCAGCCTTCGCCTATTTGAATTTGTGGTTAGGGATGTTGCAAGTTGGCTTGGATGATTAGTAAGCCTATCCCTGTACCTTGAGCTGTGTCGTTCAATTAGTTCTGTTATGGTAGGGATGTTGAGGTCATTATGCAAGACTTCGTTTCTAACAAACCATTCAGCTCCAGTCCATCTTCTCAGGGCCTTGTTTTGCATTGTTTGCAGTCGTTTTATATGTGTTCTCGCAGCAGTTCCCCAGAGCGGTATTGCGCATGTGAAGACTGGTGCTACAATAGCATTGTAAATTGCAAAAGGACAAGCTATATCAACGATTCGGCAAGTAAGAGCAGGTGTTCCTCAAGGAAGTGTTCTCGGCCCCACACTATATACCTTGTACACGGCAGACATGCCGCTGCCCTCACCTAACACTGGATTGCTAATAGCAACATACGCAGACGATACGGCAATACTGAGCAGCAGTCCATCTGAGCTTGAAGCATCAGAACTACTTCAGGCATATTTAGACGAGTTCAAGAGCTGGACGGAACGCTGGTGTATAACCATTAATACACTAAAATCAGTGCACATCACATTTGCCACCAGAAGAGGAGACTGCCCTGACGTCACACTGGGATCTCCGATACCAAGAGCCACCAAAGTAAAATATCTGGGAGTCACATTTGACAGACGACTGACATACGGCCCACATATCACTCAGACAGTCAAAAGCTGTAAATTAAAGTTAAAAAAATTGGACTGGATGCTGAAAAGTTCTAGCAAATTGTCGCTTCGTAGCAAAAGAACAATTTACAATGCTATTGTAGCGAGTATTTTGGCCTAAAGTTTTAAATGTTCTAAAAGTTTTCCATTCTTTTAGAACTTTTTTTTAAATAAGTGTGTATTTTTGTGGTATTTTTCCAACAAGTGAAAGCTAAAATTTATGATTTTCTTAAGCTTGATAGTCTATAAAAAGTTAGTATAGCAAAAATTTTAATGGAAGCTTTGATAACATCACGCCAGTTATATTATTATACGTAAATTTACTTATGGTCTTACAACGGCCAGATTATAAATAGAATACAAAAAAAAATAAATAGTTTAGCAAAAAGTTAGTAAAACAAATATTTAACTGAAAGCCTGGGTAACGTCACGCCAGGTTTATTAAATATTATTTTTTGGTAAATTTACTAATTGTCTAAGAACAGACAAATTATAAATAGAATGAAAAAAAAAAATAGTTTAAAAAAAAAGTTTGTATAACAAAAGTTTGAATGACAGCTTGGGTAACGTAACGCCAGGTTTATTAATTATTATTATTTCGTAAATTTACTTTTTGTCTAACAACAAACAGATTGTAAATAGAATAAAAAAAAAATAGTTTCGAAAAAGTAAGTATAGCAAAAATTTTAATGGAAGCTTGGGTAACGTCACGCCAGTTATAGTTATTATTATTATTTCGTAAATTTACTTATTGCCTAACAAAATACAGAATGTAAATAAAATATGAAAAAAAAATAGTTTACAAAAAAAGTTAGTATTACAAAATTTTTAATGAAAGCTTGGGTAACGTCACGCCAGATATAAACTCGTAAAATTAATAAATATTATTTTAAATCATACCAAAAGAGTTTTGTACCAATAGACTTGCTAAACTCGCAGAAATGAAAACACACTCAAATTTTTTGTAACGTAACGCCATATGAACTATTGCTTGTTTGTTTAAATCAATAAGACCGATTGTCATTTCTTTTTTCCAAATTAAAGTGCTACAAAAGTATAAAAAAAAACTTTTTAGCTTTTCCTATTTTGCATTTTCATATTTTCTTGTACAAACGTAACGTCACGCCAATACGCAAATATGCACATACAAATTTGTTTTACTTATAAAAAAAAACTTTTCAAAGTGCAGCTTTTTCCTATTTTGGATTTAGTTGTATAAACGTAACGTCACGCCAACACGCAAATGTCATCTAAACTTGTTTGACAAATAAAAAAAACTTTTTAAAGTATTTTTTTCTTATTTTTGTCACGCTAACACGCCAATGCGAACTTCTAAACTTGTTTTACATATCATGAACGAATTTTGCGATTTAATTAGCCAAGTTAAAATTCACTTCTATATTTTTTTAAAAGAAACGTCATGTACGGCTTGGCTCATATCTTTTATTTGATTTAAACAATCGGTCTTGTTTTTACATTTTCTTGATATTGCCAATTGCTACGTAACGATAAAAAAAATCTTTTGAATGTTTTCAATTTATCAGGGGTGCCACAGAAAACCAATTCGATTTCAATTCCAATTCTTAGTTCCACAGACATGGCTAACAAGGATTTTAAAAAAACCAATTCGATTCAATTTCGATAGAATTCCAATTCTTGGTGCCACATACATGACTATGAGCGGTTTTAAAACCGTTGTTAGCCATGTTTGTGGCACCAAGAATTGCAATTACATCGAAATCGAATCGAATTGGTTTTCTGTGGCACCCCTGTATATTTTTATAAAATAACTTCACGCCACAAGTTAAAATGGCAAAGGTTTCGGATTTGCGATGTTCCTTATAGCAACAAAATTTCTTCCTTGTTCAAAAGTTTTTGTACAAAAGTAGCGTCACGCCACAAGTGTAATGATTGTATAAACAAAAAAAGAGAGCAAAGGTTTCGGGATTGGCGGTATTTCTTACAGCAACAAAAATTTCTTCCTTGATTTCAAAATTTTTTGTACAAAAGTAACGTCACGCCACAAGTACATACATATAATGATAATATAAAAAAAACGGGCATAGATTTCGGATTGGCGGTGTTTCTTATTGCAACAGAATTCTTATAGAAATCTTTAAGAAATTTATACGCATTCGAACTTCCCTATAACGAACTCCTACATCTCGCAAATTTCATTCAAGTGTAATGATTTTTTTTTCACCTTATAACGAATTTCTGTATAACGAATTTTTTCCATGACGAACCAATTTTAACTCTCGTGCGAATCCTCCATAATCTGGTTCGACCATAATATTTTATTGTATTGTAAGTACAGTACTCTATGAGGCTCTATGCTCCGCTTAGGAGTTCAGAATTCGTAGTAGTAGTAGTAAGTACAGTACTCCCTTTACTATATTATAATATAATAGAACCATAATATAATAATAGAGAAACGACTTAAGTGCATTTTTCAGTAAATATATAACCATAATTTAATTTACCTATACTTGAGTCCTTTTGAAAACATTTGCTTTAATTAAACGGATAAAAATATTTACTTTGCTGACAATTCTAGAACACAATGCTTTCGGAACAGTACTTCCTTTGTTATAAAAAACATTAACCTCTTAATTTATTATACCTTTAAAATGAGTCTTTGCAAAAAATTACGTCAATCTATTACTCAACTCAATTGCAAACTGCGTTGTGGTAAAATTCTCAATGACGAATTCAGAAGTAATACGAATACTATGCCAATTAACAATATAAACCAACCGTATTGTTCCCTATCGGTTCCAGATTTTGTAATTTATTGTTTTTTCTTATTAATAAATTAGCTTGTACGATTTTGTAAATATGAATCATTTTTAATGAGTTTGTGCATAAATTAGAGTTCAAGTAAAAAAAAGGTGTGATTTCATGAATTTCCTTTCTTTAGAAATACTATGAAAAGGTAAACTTCAGAAACAAAGACTTTGAGTTTTTGGAATATGTGATTTTGAATGCATTCATGTGATTCATATATGTCTGCACATTTTTGTGCAGTTTGATTAAAATTAGTCTACTATTTCATATAGCTACCATGCAAAAATTAAACCACTTTTCGTCGCAACCTTGTCCTGAGTCCAAAATTCCTCTTATCGGACCTATACCAGCTATATTCTTTAAAAGATTCTCCCTGTAACAACTTCAAACTTTCCTACTTTATTCACATTTAAATTCAATTTACTTAAAAGCTTCTAAAAAACTTCGCTCTACAAACATTTATTGATTTGTTCCACATTTTTCAATATCCATTGTATTCAATATATCATCTATCTATATTTATATTATATTATATTTCACAGCTAACTAATTTAATTTTATAGAACCCACTTAAACCAGTCCACGCTATTATTATAGCATTAAAAACTAGAACCAGTTTGCATAATAATACTATACTAGATATCTTTATATCAAGATATTGCTTTCTCTTATTATACAAGCGCCATGCTTGGAACCAAGAAACCGTGACCAAAGGTGTGGCTGACTCGGTACTCGGCTAAAACTTGTCTAGGTCAGTCTGGCCAACATTGAACTTGGCATAAAAATGTTGTACAAATTGCTTCAAAAGCTTTTAAAAAAGTCTTAACCATAATAAAAAAAGAGCCCACAATAATTATGCGAACTTTGCTTAATAGCAGTTAAAACTTTATGCTTTATACCATTGTTGTTGTTGGTATTTTTGTTTAGAGGGTTTATCTTTTTTTTTTTGCCACAATGTTTATTGTTGCAGGTGTTTTAAAATAATACTCAACTTGGCAAGAGTTGAACCGTAACAAAAACACGCGGCAAGAACAGCAACAATTTAAGGCAAGAAGAAAGAGAAAAACAAGATACGCCGCAAAAATTCATACATCTCGACTATGATATGCTCTATAAAACTTGCTTTCAGTATTTTCAACTAATTTTCACATATTAAAACAAGAAATGTTTAAAAATGATCTTTTAATTGAATCGGTTTTTTCAAAAACCTCATAAGTCCATAAATTCAAATTTTTCAGGAATCAATAAAAACTGTTTCATACACAAACAAATGAGTATTAACGGACTTTTTTATGCTTAATTTAGTATTTGAGTGATATAAAATTAGAATTGTAAATAACCTTAACAGTTTATTAATAAAAATAATGAAAAAATCCCTAAAAACTATTTTGGACTTATGTTGTTTTAGCAAGAAATAGGATTAGTGGTATAAATTTTAACCAAAACAACTGTTAAGGTTATTTAAATTAAAATTTTTTATCTTTTAAATACTAAATTAAGCATAAAAAAGTCCGTTAAAACTCATTTGTTTGTGTACGAAACAGTTTTTATTGATTCCTGAAAAATTTGAATTTATGGACTTATGAGGTTTTTGAAATGACCGATTCCATTTTAAACTTCAAACGTCATGTAAAAACCTCATAAGTCACTGGACTTATGTTGTTTTTGCAACGAACGTCTTTTTCACGGTATTTTTTGAAGAGGAAGGATTGTATTGACTTATGTAATTTTAAGCCAGAATACGTATCTACCTTTACAGGAACCATTTTCAGCAAAAAAAAGCATGTTGCAAAAAAATGTGACTTATGAGGTTTTTGAAAAAACCGATTCAATTGTATTTTGTAGACTAAGTATTCCCAAAAAATAAAAATAACTTTTGCATTTTTTTGCATACCAAAGAACATTTTGAATATTCCAGCTTTTCTTCAAATAGATTTCCAAACCTTAACTCCAAATTTTGAACACGGTCATTTTGGGATGTAGTTTTCATATTCTGACCGTACCGGTTTTCTCCCGCTCTCATATCTATTCTAAATAATGGCTTTTAAAAATGTCGAGGTCGATATTAAGTCGCCGGGAACTTTGGGACCCTAAAAGCATTGCCGTCATTCTGCAGTTTTCAAATTCTTTTCCGTACTGCTTATCCTAAAGATTTTTGCTTGTCTAAGTGATTCTTGTTCTTATCCCTATCATCTATTCAGCCTACCAAAAATATCCAAATCAATTTTACGTCGTTATCAATGGGAATTTCGGGATCTCAAAAAAACATTCCCGACATTCTGCAAGTTTTCAAATACTTTTCCGTACTGCTTATTCTAAAGATTTTTGCGTGCCCGAGTGATTCTTGTCCTTATCCCTATCATCTATTAAATTTACCAAAAATATACAAATCAATTTTACATCGTAATCAATAGGAATTTCGGGATCTCACAAAAACATTCCCGACATTCTGCAAGATTTTAAATTCTTTTCCGTACTGCTTGTCCTACAGATTTTTGCGTGTCCGAGATATTCTTGTTTTTATCCCTATCATCTACGTAGCCCACCAAAAATATCCAAATCAATTTTACGTCGTGATCGAAAAGTAAACATTCCCGACATTCTGCAAGTTTTCAAATTCTTAGCCGTACTGCTTATCCTAAAAATTTTTGCGTGTCCGAGTGATTCTTCTTCTATCATCTACTCAGCCTATTAAAAATATCCAAATCAATTTTACGTCATTATCAATGGGAATTTCGGGATCTCAAAAACATCCTTCCCGCTTCAGAAGCAGATTCTTTCGTGATTTTCGTGAGTGCGTCCCGTTCCATAGAAGCCTGCTTTAAAACAGTATGATTCATGATCCAAAATGCAGTTTTTTGTATTTTTTTTGGGATCTACAATTGTTGGTATACATCAAAAACAAAAAGGGCAAAGGGTCGTTAAAAAGAGAAAAAAATGTGTTATAGTAATTTTGTTGCCCTCTACCGCCCAAAATATACCTTTCTTTACAAATAAAATTAAAATTTTTTGTGCTGGAAGTTTTTGAGTACGACTTATATAATTCAAGATAAATGGGATCATGTCAAAATAACGAAAAAAAAAAACGCTAAGGGGAGAGGAGGTCAACTTTTTAACTTAAAACATTTTTTTAATTTAAACATTAAGCAAGAGAAATTCTAACATGCAATTTTTTCCTGGTCAAAACCTTTTTATGAAAATTTTTTTGTTAATAAAAGATTTCCTTAAAGTAAGATTAAATCACTTAACCTCAGCATTTATGTTAAATATTCTTAAAATTTGTATGACTAGCTCTTTAAAAGAGATAAAGAATTTTATCTAAATGTAGATTGCATTTCTTTTTACAATATTTTACGAGGTGTGTTCAAAAAGTAAGGTGACTTAGCAATTTCGCGGGCAACGTATTTTCGATTATCGATTTTTTGCTTTTTGTTTTGTTGTGTTGGTACATTCTTCCCGAACAACTGTACCAAATTTCAAGTGAATGGCGTTTTTTGTTTCGTTGTGAGAGGCGTAAAGGTTTTAAGTGTTTTGAGTCTTTCGATAATCGAAAATACGTTGCCCGCGAAATTTAAAACCTTGACCTTACTTTTTTAACACACCTCGTATATTAAATATTCTTACAATTTTTGTGATCTTTAAAAGTCTCTTCTTCTGCTATCCTGGACTCCCAGTAGAGCATAGGGCGTCTTTAAGAGTACTTCTTCTTTATAGACATTCTCCAAGTTTCTTTCCTCAAAAAAAAAATATTTTTTGTTTATAAATTTTTCGCTCAATAATAGAAATAGAGCGTAGCGTAAATTATAGTTTTAAAATCAAAACAATTAAATCGTGAATTTTCTGATTTTTTTCAGTGTAATTTTTTAAAGAAATAATTTCCTCAAACAATTTTCAATGTATTCCACTGACAGATTTAGAGTTTTGGGCATTCTCTTAGTCATTTCATTCTAGATGTTACATTTTGTTGCACAAAGCTAATATGCTCCTTGCACTTACGCTTCAGGGTATTGCAAATACAACAAGTACAAGCACAAAGACAGCAACAACGACACTTTTATTGTGCACTGTACAAAGTTTTGTTCTCTCTTTTTAGCATACGCTTGTCAATTTACAGTGTAGGTGTCTGTCTGTGTATTCAGGTGTTAAGTGTTCACCTGTGTGTGCATCTACATATGTGTGTATCTATGAGTTCACTGTGATTCATGTGTTAAACAATGTTGCGCAACTTTTTTTGTTGTTCTTATTGTTGTAGCGACAACGCAACATTTGTAGATAGGCGCACTTGTAGCTGTCATAATTGACGCTACTGTGTTCGATTTTTCCTGTTCGAACGAACATAAACCAAATGGCCAAACAAAAGTTTTTGGTCGAACAAATTACAGTGAACATTCGTTATAAATGACAATTTTGATAGACTTTTGCTGCAGCAAAAGTAAGTTTAATTTTGGTCAAAAAAAATAAAGATTGTCATCGGAGATCTTCCAAAGTTAACGTCAATATGATCAGGAAAACAAAAGAAATTGATTTAGATCTGTCCGTATGAACGACTGACTCTTGGAGATTATAAGAGTTAAGATAACCAAGCTGCACTTTTGTTGTGCCTAAAATAAAAAATAATTCTTAAAATTTCAATGTCAAAGATTTAACTTGTGCGACATCTCTAAAGAAGTTAAAAAAAGTTAATTACAGCGAAAAAAAAAAATGAAGACGTCCCTAAAGAAACGTTTTAAAATTCTTGGTTAGGCCAAAAATTGAAATGAATTAATCATTGAAATATTTTTTTTTTATTTTTTTATATAAACTGTATGATAATAGTTCATAATAATTCGATAGATAATATTTATATCATTGAAATATCACACTATTGAAATATTTTCAGAAATTTCAAGTTGTCTTTACAATTTTTTATTTCTTAAAAATTTCTAAGTATTTTTTGCGGCTTAGTTTGTTTGCTTAAAAATTTCTAAGTATTCTTTCCTTTGTCTAAAGTTCAAAAGCAACTTCTTCGACATCCAATTTTTTACCACATTAATTCAATATTTCTAGCATTGACTGTACTCAAATTTTCGTTTATTTACTGTCCGCTGCTTTGACATTTAATCTCATTATCGTCTAGATACATACATATCTTATAGATACACAAATATTTCTCATGACTGTGGGTAATAATATCATCATCAAATCGAATTTCCTTGGCATTTACTGTTGTTTCACGCCTCAATTGTTTTTTAATTAAGTTCGTTTTTTGTTGTTTCCATTCAACTATCAATCATACGCCCCATTGTTATGCACATAATTTATGGGCAGCCGGTATACGAAAAAGTTGAAAAGAATCTTTGATAAGCATCATAATTAATGGCTTATAGAAGACTAAATGAAAAATTGATATCAATAAAAATCCTACAACATGCATAATAAATGCAAAAGTCGGAAAGGCACAAACTTTAGCAATGCGTCATATCATCTTAATGTTAATGTTTTGTTTGTCAACAAGTTGTTTTTTGGAAGTAAACCCGGACACCTAAATATATTCTATAGACCATATAGGGTAAAGTCAGGTAGAGTCAACTAAGGCTATCTGGTCATGAATCAGCGTCGTCAATTGATGAGTCTAGAAGTTTCAATACATTTTCAAATTAAATTGAGAAACAAAATATATTTTATGTAGGGTCGTCGGGGTACTAATTGCGCTCCGACAAAAAAAAAAACCTTTTAGGAATGACTTTTTCCGAGAATTTTTTAGGCAATAAAAATTTCGCGTTACGTTACAATTTAGCATGCTGTTTTATAGAGATGTAGAAAGAAGCTAGCAAAAAAAAAAAATGTATAGCCAAAAAATCACAATGACGTCAAAAAATACTTAAAAAAAAAAAAAATGCATCTAGAAGTCATATTCCAAAATAATATTGGCTACGAGGAGCATGCAAAATGAGCAGAAGATTACTCAACCTAATCCTAAATTTAAGCCAGCATAGCGAAGGAGACATCGAAATTTCACCAAAGTTGCCTCCAATATGGTCAAATTTATGGTAATTATTTACATAAATCAACTTTTATTAAATCATTTAAAAGTTCCAAACCTTGCTCTCGATGAAGCTGAAAATTGTACTTTTTCGATTCAGATTCAGAATGTTGCTGCATTTGTTTTTATGAAACTACCGAATTTCCTAACACTTTGCTTTTATTAGGAAGATACGGTCACACTGTCACAATAAATGATAGCGATCAGCTGAACAATGTTTGACAGAAAAAGTGTTTTGAATCAAATAATGAAAACGATTTGTAAAAAAAAAAATTGGCAATAGAGAATTGTTTAAAGGGCCAAAAATTAGATCCGATTGAGTTTGAAAAATGCTTGGGGCAGTGAAACCATCACAGTTTGCAAATTATAAAGATTTTTAAAATTGCAAGTTTTTTATAGAGTACTAGTGAGCCCGGCAGGCGTTGTTCTGCCCAACTTTTTGAATACTCTTAAATTGTATAAACATCGTAAGATTCTCTAGTTAGCTTATCCAGACAATCATAAGATTTTTGGATTAGTTGACTTTCATGACTCTCTAAAAAGCCGTATGGACGAACTTAAATATTCTTAAGAGAGTTCGCATATCTAATAAATTCATTCCCCACAGAAATTACATTTCAAACCCTTTGCACTTAATGTTTAATACCCGGTGTTGAACAATTTTCTACTATGTTATATTCACGATGTTCATAAAAATGCGTATATCTCACGAACCAATACAAACACATCGCAATAGGCTTAAAACCTCCGTATTAACAACTTCTATCACACGCAAAAATAAGATTTGAAATTCATCGACGCGTTCATGAGAACACCCGTAACACGTAAAATATAAGTTTCTTTTATATATATAGATAAGAAGTTTTTATTGTTCAGAAAATAAATATCGGTGAAAGTAAGTGAAGTGATTTTTACGTATTTAGAGGACCTACTAGCCAATTGTAACCACGCCAAATTTTATTGAAAAATTCTTAGTATTTACCGAGTTATAGATAACTGAAAATTGGGCTTTTTATTTTTAGACTTTTCTTCTATGAGAAGCGATATTTCCTAAACGAATTGATGCGAGATCCACTTTAAAAGTAAAAGCTGTACCATATGTAAAAATCATAAAAATCTGCGAAGGTTGGGGAAAAAGTGGCCGGATTCACTTATTTTCGCCGATATTTTAAATAATATCTTGGGGCTTTAGAGGTCTTTTTTAACATTCAAGATGACGACAAAAAGAAAGATGAAAAGACTTTGAAATTTTAAATTAAAATTCATTAAAATTCTCGACCCTAATATTCGCTCTTTAAAATCTAAATATTATTTAGAACATGAGAAGAATTATTTAGAAAATAATCTAAGATAATAATAATCTAATAAGATCTACAGATCATTAGAATTATATAGAAAATAAAAATATTAGATATTATCTTGAGTTTTTAATGGTCTTTTGGACATTCAAGACGATGAAAACAAAAAGATAACAAGGCTTTGAATTCAATGAAATTCTCGAGCCTAGTATTCGCTCTTTAAAATCTAAATATTTTTTAGAACATGAGAAGAATTATTTAGAAAATAAAGATATTAGATACTATCTTAAAGTTTTAATTATCTCTTTGTACATTTAAGACGACGAAAAACAGATATCAAAACTTTGAATTCAATAAACTTCTCAAAAAAGTTAAAAAATTGTGAATATTTTAAAAAAATCAAAGTTTTCTGTAGAACATGAGAAGAATTATATAGAAAATAAAGATATTTGATATTATCTTGAGGTTATAATGGTCTTTTTTTTTTTTTTTGACATTTAAGATGACAAAAACAAAAAGATAACAAGGCTTTGAATTCAATGAAATTCTCGACCTTAGTAATCGTTCCTAAAATGTAAATATTTTGTAGAATATGACAAGAATTACATAGAAAACAAAGATATAAGAATCTTCTTAAGGTTTAAATGGTCTTTTTGGACATTCAAGATGACGAAAACAAAAAGATAACAAGGCTTCAATAAAATTCTCTACCCAAGTATTCACTCTTAAAAATCTAAATATTTTGTAGAACATGAGAAGAATTATATACAAAATGAAGATATTAGATAATTATCTTGAGGTCTTTTTAAGCATTCAAGAAAACGATAAGAAAAGATGACAAGGCTTTGAATTCAATGAAATTCTGGAGCCTGGTATTCGCTTCAAATTCAGATGATATATGAGCAAACCAATTTTGATGACATTTAGGTTAAAAAAAAATTTTACTTTATAACCATGCAATTACAGACTAATTAGATACAAAAAATTAAAAAAGTTGTAATTACCTCTAAAGAAATTCGCAGCTTATCCAGATAAATCTCAGATTTAGCAATCCTTGTTAGCTATAAAAGAAGAAACAAAATTTTTTCCAATTAATACTCTATAAATAAATCTGGTAATATATTTAATAACAGATAGTACCCTAGTTACTTAAAATATCAAAACACACTTATTATGCTTAACACATTTATATATTATATAAGCCTTCTTATCGATATCTTATTTGAGTCACGAGAGTGACAAAAACAAAGTTCCCGCGGAATATTTATATACGCTCTTCACTTTATTATCAACTATCCAATGTAGGAACACCTGACAAACATGCAACCATCATCAGCTGTGCGTCGTATGAGCCATTCCATTCCAGCCCTAATCTTTGCCACCCCTCGACAATTTAATAATAACAAAACACGCACTTGATTGTTTTTTATTGAGTGAAAAGTAAATATAAATTTGATTCACTGCAATATTAATCAGCGGAACAAAAATTAAAACGCCGTGACAGAAAAAAAACCATATGATTCAACAATGTACCCCCCTCTAAAAACACCCTCTCTGTAAATTAGAGGTATACATACATATATAAACACTCATGTTATGTATGTGCAAATATTTATATTTACTTTTCTGCGCCATTTAAAAACAAAATGCTTCCTGAATATTGCAAATTGTAGATTGTAAATTGCTCAACAAAGCAAGAAAAGGCAAACCTAACTTGCAACCCCTTTTTGAGGTTTTTGTGGTTTTTCAACTGGAAACCGGATAATGCTACCTTTTTTTTTTCTACTACTACCTTTGATTACAGTTATTGTTATGCAGTCAGAGCCATTATGACAGTTATCCAACTGTCATACTACTCAACTACTATCGACTGCATTTATACTCTTATTTCGTTTTGGGCCAATTTTCTTTGGCCTGGCTCTATTAGCGCAATTGCTTTGTGCCACTTTCTATGCCACAGCAGTGAATATGATGCGAATACACTGAGAGAAATAAAGAAGCATTAGGTGCAGCCAAAGACAAAGCTGCCACTCAAAAGAGAACAAACAGCATGAAATAAGAACTGAAATCATCGAATTCGGAATACTCTGAAAAAGGGGCCGACAAGGTGTTTTTTTTCTAAAAGAATTTTTTGTTCTCTATTTTTGTGAAAATTAGCTTAAAATATTCTTAATCTGAGAATTTTTTTTTTATTTACTATATATTTTATTTTTTGCAATAACTCAACAATTTATTTATTTTTATCTATTGCATTTTTCAATTTTTTTATTTTAGTCTTAAACATTCTGATAAAGAGCACGAATTGCACTTTCAGAAAATAAAATTGAAATATTGCAAATACGCCTAATTCTGTTTTTACGTGATAGATACGTTCCCAGAAGAGACACGTAAAAAAAATTCGTGTAAAAAAAGATACAGTATCCATATAAAAGTAAGGGATTGGTTCTTCATTTGAAAATCCAACTAAAATACCATCAGATTATTATAATATAAAATAATCGTTTCTACATGGGAGTTAGGTTTTTTATTCATATTTAAATTTTGCATTAAAATTTACATAAATAGGTTATAGGATAAGAAAAAACTTAAAAAATGCAAATTAAAGAGCGTAAAAAATAAAATGATTTTGAGTCGCGTTAAATGAAATTCGCGTAAAAAATGGCGAAAAAACAGAATTAGGTATATTCTTAAATTAAACTTTTCTCTGAAATTCTATCTACAATCAAGCGCAAACGTTCTTAAACACTCAAAGCATTCTAAAATAGAGAATTTCTATCTACATAAAAACACTCTCGAATTACTCTTAACATTAGATATTTCTCTCTTAGCGATCTTTTAAGCCGTAAGTTCTGGTTTTAAGCCCAAGCCGTGTGCAAAATTTTACCTTTTTATTCTCAGTGTATAAAGTTTTTTATTGAGGATACAAAAAATTGTTTTAAGATCGAATGGATACAATTTTTTTTTTTAACTTACCGATGTATTGTATTAAGGGTCAAAATTAGAAGCGTACTCGGCATAATGATAGAACCTTATTAAAACTTTCAATTTATTAAAAACAAATTTTGTTTCAATCTAGAATTTGCGATCATACTAATACATACGATTTTTAGAATAAAAACAAAATTCTATAACTCTCAGCAGACTGAAATCACTTGTTCTTAAGTTTTTGCATTTCTATTTTTAAGGAAAATATTATTTTAAAAATTTTTTTTTGGTTGAACCCTCTCATTTCTCTATTGTTTTACCCTTAAAAATTTGTTAGTTCACTAAATACGCCTTGAGGTGACAAGTATCGCCATTTTTTTTAAACTTGGATCGGAAATTGTTTTTAAAAACATTCTAAAATAAAGAATTATCTTTTACATAGAAACGCTCTTGAAGAACTCTTAATAATAATTGGCAAGCTTTTACTGACGTAAGCTGTGATTTTAAAGTCAAGCTGCTTGCAAAATTTAACCTTTTTTTCTCAGTGTATGAAGTTATTTTCTTTTTAAGAATCAAAATCTTGTTTTAAGATAGAATTGATTAAATTTTTACCTAAGTATTGAGCGTCAAAAATTAGTAACACACTCAAAAAAATGATACGACCTAACTCAAGCTTTGAATTTACTCAAAATAAGGATTGTTTCAATCTAGAATTTTGTGATAATTCTAATTAGATTTTTAGAATAAAAATAAAATTCAATTAGTTTCAACATTACGACATAATAGCTTTAAGCTTTCATTGAGATCACTTATTCTTAATTTTTTTATTGTATAGCTCTCTAAATGTGAATTTATATTTCCGGGTATTTAAAAAATAATTTTTTTTCCTTGACGCTCTATATGTAATTTAAATTTTGTATTTGATTTAACTCTTCAAAATTGTTGGGTCTACTTAATATACCTTCTATTGGTTCAGGTATTTGGAGTTCTGTCTCAAGTCATTTTCGGATATATTTTTTTTTTAACGTGGATTGGAAATTTGTTTATTTTTCCTTTAATTGTTAACATAATTTCAATCTAATTTCAAAGACTGCTAAGAAACAGAGACTCTCCTTTTCAGTTCAGTCTTAGGTATCGACATTTTGGTACGTCTGGGATATCTTTTTTTTATGTGAATTGTCAAGTATCGCCACTTTGGGATATCTTTTTTTTAACCAATTTTGGAATTTTTGTATTATATTTTGTTTGATTGTCCACCTAATTTATAGGCAATTTTGAAGGCTGTTCTTTAGAGAGACTCTTCTTTTCAGTTCAGTCTCAAGTATTGCCATTTTGAGATATTTTTTATGTTCACGTAGATTGAAAATTTGTAAGTTTTTTGCATTATTTTTTTAACGTAGATGGGAAATTTTTTTATTTTTTTGTATTATTTTTTCTTTGATTGTCTACCTTATTTCTAGGCAATTTAAAAACTGAGAGATTCCTCTTTTCAGCTCAGTCTCAAGTATCTCCATAATGGGAAATTGTTTTTTTACACAAATTCTCAAGTATCGCCATTTTGGGACATCTTTTTTTTTAACGTGGTTTGGGTATTTTTTATTTTCTTTATTATTTTTTGTTGTCCACTAGTTCCTAGGCTATTTAAAAAATATTCTTTAGAGAGACTGTTCTATTTAGTTCAGTATTAAGTGTCGCCATTTTGGGAATTTTTTTACATGAATTTTCAAGTATTGTCATTGGGATATGTTTTTTTTTTTATGAATTGTAAATATTTTTTAAAACCTCTTGGTTTGTTCATCTAAGTTGTTGACTAATTGACAGAAGATTTTTTAGAGAGACCAGACTTTGAGCATAATAGACCGGCTTCATTCATACTTATTTTTTAAAACATTTTAATCAAAATTGCATTTTGATTTGGTCTAAAATGCAAACATCGGCTCGTTCTCCTAAAACTACAAGAACATTCGGGCTCAAAACCTTTTCTAATTTATAGACTGTTTGAAAGATTGTTGTTTAGAGAGACCAGCCTTCGAGCATACTAGGCCAGCTTGATTCTTGCTTATTCCAATATTTACACATAGCAAACTTACTAAATCTCTCATTTTGGCAACACTTCCGATTTTTTTCAGTGCTGTGCTAACGCTTCTGCTCGTTGGCCATAACTCATGGCCATTATGACCATAGGCAAAAAAAACAACAACAATTTGAAGCAGAAGTAGCAGCAGCAGCTGCCACGTTTCACTTGTTTTATTTTTAGCCCGTTGGCGCTCTAGCTGGCCGCCGGTCGGTCAATTGATCATGTGGGTGGGGTGTTGCTTCTGGCCCGGCTCAAAGAAACAAAAAAAAAAAATGTCTCTCAGTTGTCGTCAATGTGGAATACAATTTTTTATTTTTGTGTAGGTGTGTTTGTCAGTGTATTGTATACCTTGATATAAATCAACAGTCGCAGAGCTATTGGAAAAAAAATAAATAAAAAACGGTTTTATGAAACCTTGACCGAGCATCGGCAATAAAACAACAACAAGACAAAGTGTCATGGCAACAGCTGAGCGGAGCTGCGCACATTTGTTATGGCTAATAACGGATGTGTCAAAATCTATCTCTAGGTAGACCTTAGAAACTATGGAAATTAATAGTAAAGAGATGTAGATAGAGTCAATGGAATAGATTGATATTTTTTGCAAAGATTAACCGTCATGCAGATTTGTTTTAAGTTCTACGATGTTCCTAGAAATTGGAATTAGAATTCTAAGAAAAATCTTTGGACTAGAACTTAGCTGAAAAATCAGCGTTTGAGAGCAAAAATTCCCAAACAAATTTTTCTTCTATCGCAAAACTGTTCAACCTTTGTGCTAAGCAAATTCAATGAAATTTCAACTAAAACCATTTGACCTTTGCAAAAAGTTGAGCTCTTCAGTTCAGTGCTTTTGTGATGATTAGATTTATCTTAAAGTGCAGCGGAACTAAAGGTCAACCTTTGTTGGAGTGTTTTCATTATACTTAATGAATTGAATAAATATTGTATGAAGTAGTAGTTAGAAATAGAGGGAGTTACCAGTTTGCCTCTTTTGAAACAATTTATTTGTGCAACTGGTGAGTTAAGTTCCTTAAACATATTTAAGATGCTATCGGAGTACACCAAGGTGGTACATAAATTGTGTAGAAATTATTTAATTACTTCCGCAAATTTATTTTAAAATGTTGGTTGATTTATTAAAGGCGTTTTAATAAGATACTCATGTATTTAAAATATAACTATAAGATTCATTGGAAAAATATAAGAAATAAGTCAAGATAGCCCAATTTCAAATAAACTTACAAATTCGAATAAACTTACTTGAAAAATATAGAATCAGCACAAAATTCGAAAAACAAACCTAAATATGTTTTGGGAAAATTTTCGAATGAGCTTAAACAATTGTTACATCAATTTTCGGTTTGTCTCAATAGTATAATTTTTAAGGCATTTTTGGTTCATCATAGTGGACTAGTCAAGGGCCGATACTGTGGAAGATTAGACTTCAAACCCTTTATTTTAGTTTATTGAAAAATTTACAATCAACACAAATTTCGAAAAACAAACTAAAATAATTGTTCGACAAAAATTTCGAATAAGCTTAAGAAATTCGTACAGCTCCTTCCTCCCCTTACTTAAAGATTTATAAACAGGAAATAAAAAAAAAAAAATTTATATTAGTTTGAAAAAATGTTCTAATGAGCTTAATAAATTCTTAAAGCAATTTTCGGTTTGTCTAAGTAGAATTAGTCTTGGACGAAATTTTCGGAAAAGCGTAAAAAATTCTTAAGTCATTCTTGTTTGATCGTAGCAGGTACTGTGGAAGCAAAGACTCTAACCTCTTATTTTTGTTTATTGGAAAATTTAAAATCGGCACTAATTTCGGAAAATAAACAAAAATTTCGAATGAGCTTGAAAAATTTGTAAAGCTCCTTCCACCCCGTTTCAAAATTTTATAAACAGTAGTAGTTCGAAAAAAAAAACTATTTATATTAGTTGGGAAACATTTCAAATGAGCTTTAAGGTTAGTCTGAGTGGAGTTAGTCACGATTGGATACTGTATAAGCAGAAGTTCGAAATCATATTTGGGTTCATTAAAAATGTTACAAAAAAACTCCCTTGATATTACTTTGAGAAGAGTTTAAATAGAAAGGAAAGTTCGAACCTTTTAATAAAGTTTAGTAAAAAATTTACAGACACCATAATTTCGAAAGTAAACTTCATACTAATTTGAGAAGAGTTGGATTTTTGGAAAAAACAGCACAAATCAAAAATAATCAGCTTCATATTAGTTTGCTCCGGTTGAGCCCTGGAGAGTCACACATAGACTATATAGATTATATATTAGTTTAAAAAGAATTTCGAATAAACTTAAAAAATTCTTACAGTAGATATACTGTAGAAACAGAGAGCCCCTTATTTAACAAAATTTTACAAAAAATTTCGAAAAAAGACTATATTAGATTACGTTTGAGAGGAATTTCGCATAAACTTAAAACAGCTACTTTTGGTTTACTGTAGAAGCAGTAATCCCTTTATTTAACAAAATTTTACAACACAATTTCGAAAAAAAAAACCTATATATTAGTTTTGAAGAATTTCGAATAAACTAAAAAAATTCGTAGCCACTTTTGGTTAGTTAGAGTAGATTTACTGTAGAAGGTGAAAACCCCTTATTTAATAATATTTAACAAGCAACACAATTTCGAAAAAAAGAATTTCGAATGAACTAAGAAAATCGTACACCCTCTTTTGGTTAGTCAGAGTAAATTTCTTATAGAAGCAAAGAACCCCTTATGAAACAAAATTTTACAAACAGCACAATTTCGAATCTAAAACATTAATGTGTAAAAAGGAATTTTCGAATGAACCTTAATGATTCCTAAAGCTGTCAAAAAATACTCAAAATTGTTGCTGCAATCCTTTCTGCAGCTGCTTGGCAATTTTGGTGCCTTCTTCTTCTTCTTCTTTGGATAGTTAGAATTTATTTAATCAGGGACCGTAAGTGTGGAAGAAATGAGTTTGACAAAAAAAAAAATATTCTAACTGCAAATATTCGAAAGAAAAAAAAACCTTTTTATTAGTTTAAGAAAAATTACAAAAAGGAAAAATTAAAAAATTTGAAAAATATGTTTTCGGTCAGTGGGAGGGAATTTTAACAAGGGCGGATACTGTAAACCTGAAAGTTCGTGCTGCTTATTTAATATTTTTTTAAATTTTGACAAATCCTCTATATAATTTAGAGAAGTATTTCGAATGAGCTAATTCGAGATTTTTTAAAACTTAAGGCATTTTTTGATAAAACTAGCTTAAAGGAAAAATTTAAGGATCATCGAGTTAACCTTCGTATAAAAGTGTTTTTTAGGATAATTTTGGGTCAAGAAACTGGAAAATGGCAACCTTCTTTTTTCACCATTCCATAGGATATAAAATTCTTATCCGATTTTAAAGATTTTAGATTCAAAATGCTTGTAAAAGAATTCTCTTTCTTTCTTCTTGACATAATTTGATAGCCTATCCTCCAATAGGAGATAAAGGAAATCATATATATTAACATAATTTAAAAATAAAAAGCAACCTAAAAATTTATAATTTTGAAAAAAGGTCGGTAATTACACTTTTTTTCGACTTTGCTTGCTTGTAACTTCAATAATTTTTACTTAATCTGTACATATCATATATCATTGTAAAGAGAACATAAATACCTTTCGATCAATTTCATGTCAATATTTTTTATCGAGCTGTTAACGAATTCAGAATCCTGAAAACGGAGCTTAAAATATAAAAATTTTTGGTATTTTTTTTTCTTCAAAATTAACGTAAACAAATTTTTACGAAGGTTCACATTTTGTGTAAGCCAGTGTAATCGAATCAAATGCGGATGTCCGAATTCTTTTCTGGATTCAGTTTAGGATCTAGTAAAGTATGCTAAAAATGCATCATACAAAAACTGTCAGGGGAAATAAATTATAAGAATTTTTGCGTGAAAATCAAAGGAACAGGGAAGTGTTCTTTTCGATTATAATTTTCTACAAGTTTTTAGTTCAAGTTCATTGCCTGTTATTTAAAAGCTCCTTTCGGGAAGCACATTTACTACGCATTTAAACAGAGACTTCTAGAACCAATCGAACCCCATGACTTATTCATATCCAACAATGTCAGTCAATTGCCATATGAGCCTATATAGATTTTTCTTTCAATGATATGTTAAAAATATTTGTACAGATGTTTTTATACCCTGTACCGTATGGTCCAAGGGTATATTAAGTTTGTGCAAGCCGAAAATGTATGTAACATATAGAAGGAGACGTCGGAGACACCCCAAAGTTACCTAAAATATGATCAGGGTGAATAGAGAAGTCGATATACCCATGTCCGTCTGTCCGTCCGTCTGTCCGTCCGTGTGAACGCCTAGATCTCAGAGATGGTAAGAGCTAGAGTTACCAAACTTTCACATTACATCCCATATTATTCCATAGGAGGCAAGTTTATTTTATTTTTTTGATATCGGGGATAAATTATATAGCTCCCATGGGGGTGTTTGAGACGACCTCGAAAAAAAAAGCGTTTTAGATGAATAATTCGTTTGTTTATGAAGATATCGTAACGAAATTTGGCAATCGAAAGTTTTTTATAGTTCCCAATCACTGTACCAAATTTGATCAAAATCGGTTGACTATATCATATAGCTCCCATAGGACCGATCGGCCAAAATAACTTTTTTAAAGAAAAATTGGCTATATTTCGTTTTTTAATAAAGATATCCTAACCAGATTTGGCGTTTGGAAATTTTTTAGACCACTTAAGCAATGTGCCAAATTTGAACAAATTCATTTGACTATATCATATAACTCCCATAGGTCCGATCTTCCAAAACATCGATTTTTTAACAAAATTTGTTGTGTTTCGTTTGTTTGTTAAGATATTGGGACCAAATTTGACATTCGTGAGTATTTTATAGTTCCTAAGCACTCTACCAAATTTAATCCAAATCGTTTGACTAGATCATATAGCTCCCATAGGACCAATCGGTCCAAAAACACGTTTTTTATACAAAATTCGATGTGTTTTGTTTGTTTGTAAAGATATTTGAAATAACTTTGGCGTTCATATCTTTTTTAAGGTATTTAAGCACCGTGTCAAATTTTATTGAAATCGGTTGACTATATCATATAGCTCCCATAGGAACGATCGGTCAAAAAAAAATTTTTGCTTAAAAATTCTTCTGTTTTTGGTTTTTTGTGAAGAAATCGGACTTTATTACAAGCTAGTGGTACAGGGTATCCTAAAGTCGTCCGCGCCCGACTTTACGTCCGCCATTTTTAGTAATAAAGAAATGTACATGCTAATTGAATAACTTATAAAACAAATAAATAATTAAAAGTCATCGCACCAATTAACTGACAAATTGTACAAACTTCCTTGTTTTATTTTAAAAACAATATAAAATTAAATTTACTTACAAAGTTGTACCAACTTTGACCAAATATGACACTGACCTTATAAAGTAAAACATGAACCAAAAGCTCAACTCAATCAACTTTTAACAACTTCCGTTCATTTGGATGCACACAAATTGTAAAATTACTAAACTAAACTAAACTTTTTTGTTATTTATTCTACTTTCACCTTTTTTATGTTCTATGGTTCGTTCTCTATGGCAAAAGGTTGAAATAAAAACAAAACGCATTTAGTGACGAAAACGAAAAACTAACAAAAAACAACAACAAAGACAACAATGACAACAACCATGATTTTTACAAGTGTTGTTTTTATTGTTGTGGTGCGGTTGTCAGTTTTTTTTGTTGTCAATCAATATTTTAAATTTTTAATATGCACTCAACGCAAATGGAAAAACAAATAAAAAAAACGACTAAAAAGTAGAAACAAAAAAAACGTGAACTTTCTATGCCCTTAGTACATTTGTACTTAGTTCTGGTGAAACACTTTAGCAAATAAAAATATCAAAATTTACTGTTAGTTCTTAGCCAGTGTGACCGTATCTTAGAATAAACGATTGCGAGTATATCGATTTTTAGTGAATGTTAAATCAAGGCGCGATTACAAGATTTGGCCAAGCCTTTTTTTAAGCTTATAAGGGGTCTGGACGGGGGTCATCTGGAAATCCGCCACAGATTAGAAGGAAATTTTTGAACTAAGCTTAGAGTGAAATTATGGAAAAATCATCATATAACGAAGAATTGTGTGCGCCTGAAAATTTTATTTAGACTACGAAAAAGCTTTAAAAAATTGTATCTCGAGTTTTAGAGGTTTTGCATTATTCGTCAAACATTTTTTAAGTTCTAAACCCATTATTTAATACATTTAATTGCGTATAAAAAAAAAATTAAAAAAAAATACTAAAAAGAAATACCAATTACACAGGTCTAGAAATACCGGGTTAATGACGTCGAAGTGATATATCTCGTAACTACTACTACTACTGTTGTCCTCTTATCCTCGTAGAGCATAGGGAATAGCCATAGCATGGTAACCTGGAATAGCCATAACATTGGGAAAAAAAAAATTTTAATTGATCTCTTGAACTCCTAAATTAAAGGGTAAGAGTGGTACTAAAAGATGTAAATGGAGAGACCGCAACAATTTTTTTCTGCCCGTACATAACCTCAAACTTAGAAAAACAACGCCGTTTTTGGGTACATAAATATCTCAAAATCCTGCCGTGATGGCTCTTTTCTGACTCTGGATTTTGATTCTACGCAGCAAAAAACTTCGGAAATTCCCCATAGCTTTCCAACAACTAATCCATGTTAAAATTTGTTATATATAAATTCATTCTTTTCAATAAAGCTCATTTTTGCGATCAAAATTTTAATTTTTTTTAATATATATCAAACTTTACAGTATCCGATCACTTCGAATCGAGGCCAGTAACATTCATAGATGACATGATTTCTATACGGATAATACGATCTATGTATTAATTCCACTTTATGGAAGGCGGTCCCAAACGAAAAATTACCAAATGGACAGTTTAGTATTTAATAAAAAATAAATATATAATTCGAACGCACCTATCTGAAATATTTGAGTTGGTTAGAAGTTTTGAATAATTTCTGCTAATTTATTCTGAAGTAACTAGGAGAACCCGAATTTGTACATCCTGTACCGAAATTCAAAGGTAACTTCGAGCAAATGTGTATAACGAATGGAAGGAGAGAAGTCTTTAAAGGAATGTCTAGGAGAAGATCTCACGCGAAAAGTTACCAAATTGAAAGTTTTGTATTTAATAAAAAAAATAGAATTGGGAAGTACGCACCTACCTGAAATATTTAAGTTGGATACAAGTTTTGAATAATTTGTAAGCTGCTGTTATTCTGAAAAAACTTACTTTTTTATTATTATATCCTGTACCGAGGGTCAAAAGTTATTTCGAGCAAATGTGTACAATGTGTGGAAGGAGAGAAGTTTCTATAGGAATGTCTATAACTTAGTATAGACCAGACCAGAGATCTCACGCGAAAATTTACCAAATTGACAGTTTTGTATTTAAAAAATAAACATATAGTTTGAACATATTCGTTTTGAATAATTTCTAAGCAGCTAATATATTCCGAAATTACTAGGATATCCCTAGTTTTTATACCCTGTGCCGAAAGTCAAAGGTAATTTTGTGAAAATGTGTACAATGAGTTAAAGGGGAGAAGTCAGTATAGGGATGTCTATTTCTTTATAAAGAGTAGAAATTTTACCAGATGTTCATTTTCTTATACTTGGCATGCCTTGATGTGACTTGAAAAGGTGTCTTGCTAAGAGCGCAGAGGATGAAGCTCCAAGTTTTCCATGGTTTATATTACTTTCATCGCAATACGCTACTTTCAAAAAATAGGGTATATTATAAAGATAATGCAAAATCTATTATTAATATCTATCTATTAATAATATTTGAAACACCCGAATTTACTTTCCCTGGATTTGACTTGTCGCGCGATTTATGGTTTTTAATAAAAGTATTAAACTAGTCTTCTTAGAATTGTACACATTACGCTAAATCTATCGACATACTCAAGGAAATGAAAGATACTGGTAAAAATCTATCTAAACTGAATACCAAACTATTCCAAACTAGTCCAGAAACCCAAAATGTATTCTTTTTGAGCCATTCTATTCCTAATAACTTGTGCGGGTCCGATATCAAGGTTTCAAAAAAATAAATTGTTCCTATTTATTTATTTATTTAGTGGATCAATCTGCTTAGAACTAGATCGTAAGCTACAATTTAGCTGTATCTTTTTAGAAGCTGATGCAAATCTTTTCTAAGACGCCTTCAAATTTCCACTACCTAATATACCCCGCTGGTCAGAGTATTAAAACAAAAAACACGAATAAATTCATCAACTGCAAACATAATTTATAAACGTTAAAAAAAATACAACAACCAACACGAAAATTAAAAAATAAAAAACAACAACAACAGCAAGTAATACAAGCCCCACTTTACGGGAATGATTCATCAGTTGGATGGACGTACGGACCAAATGAATAGAGGCCGTCAGAGTCAGTTCGCAAAAATTCAGCTTGGGGTCCAATGTGCGAAATGAACATGAGACGAACACGACATGGTTTCAATTTCAGCATGTTCCGCGTGCCATTCTCTCTGTACCCCGCTGTTCAAAAGCAAGTTTCATGTTTTGATTTCTTTGTTTATGCTTTTGTCAATTCTGCTTTATTTTTATTTTTCAGACCATTTTTGAGCTTACATGTTTTTTTTTAAATTTATGTTTTTGTTTGAGTTTGCATTTTGTATTTATTTATTTATTTTATTTTATTTTATCTGTTGCTGCGTTTGTTTTTCCGGTTTACGTTGTTTTGTATATTTTTATTTCAAGCACGCTGCCGCGCAAAATTTTGTCATCTTTTCTTTTGTTTTATTTACTCATTTAATTTAGCATATTATGTTTACATTATATATTTGCATATAGTCAAGTCATACGATTGGCAGGTGGCAATTGGCTGGCCGCTTCTATTTAGCTGTGACACTCATTCATAATTCTTTGTAAAAATGTTTGCCCACCAAATTCTACAGAAATTATTAACGCTCTGCGAAGATGAGCAAAACATAAAGCAATACATAAGAAAAACGAAAGCTTAAATAAGAGAAATGGAAAATTACTTATTGCTCGCTCTTTGGTGTCAAAGTTTAGCTTGGGTGTCTCTTTGGATATTTTTTTGTTGTCACTCAGGTCTGTTCCGCATTTCTCTTAGGTTAGGAAAGTAAAAAAATGTCATTTAATGTTTTGTTGATGAATCGATGTTGATTGAAGTTGAAGATGATTACATCTTGTTGAGATTTTCAGCTTTAGTAACTGCGTCGTGTTAGTTTTTATGAACCTAGGTTCATTAAAAGTAGAAATTTTAACCCAACAAAGATGAGAGAAAGATGAAAGAAAGTCAGTAATGGAGATGAAAAAATAACTAAGTGCTTGGTGTCAAAGTTCAGCTTGTCTGTCTTGCGATATTTTCATGTTGTCACCAGGGAGATTAAATTTCGAAATCGGAATAGGATCGTTGTTGCTTAGTATCTTGTATAACTAACTGCTGCTTTCCATGTGATGGGACATTTAGTTGTAGCAACTGAGTCAAAAATATATTGAGGAAAGAAAGCCTTACTAATGGAGATGATAAATTACATAGTGCTTTGTGTCAAAGTTCAGCTTGTATGTCTGTTGATATATTCAGCATGTCACTTGGGCTATCCAAAATTGCTCTCTAGTAAGCTTTAATTTCGAAGTCTTAGTGCTTTTTTACATTAGATAAGATGCTTAGTTGTAGCAACTGAGTCAAATAAGTTGAGTGAACCCTAATGAAGAAAGAAAGCCTAACTAATGGAGATGAAAATTTACTTAGCGCTTGGTATCAAAGTTCAGCTTTTATATGTCTTCATACTTATATGTTATCTCACAGCCTGTTCCGCATTTCTCTTAAGTTTCAGAAGTAATAAATATGCCAATTTGAGTTTAGGTGTTTTGGATACCCTACAAGTTTTTATTTCCAAATCGTTTCTAAATGGTATGAATTTTTGTACCATAACGGTAATTGCTTGTCGACTTTATATTTTTGATTTAAGTTTGGGGATTCCAGTTTGTTGATAGGGTTTTGTTCTAGGAACTGCGTCGAGTGAATATTTAATCCATTAGAAATTAAAACGCAACAATGATAAGCCAGACATAATGAAGCAAGAAAGCTTTACTAATTCATAAAAAAATAGCTTAGAGATGGTATCAAAGAAGAGTGTCTATTGATATTATGTGGAAGTTTAGGCCTGTTTTCATTCTTGCCATTATACATAGACCATTTCAAAAGCAACTTCGGTATTGAAAAACTTTAAAAATCTTTATTAAAAACCATGTCCTTCAATTAAGTTTTTTTTTCCGTAAGGGTTCCTCACAAAGAGCTGGGGGGCACTGCGACCAAAAGATCTTTTGTACTATACCCATAAATTACTGCAAAAGACTTTCAGCTTTCCGCATGAATAGCAGTAGGTCTTTTGTTAGTATTGACCTGAGATGAAAGGGACTAATTCGTGACTCTCCCATGTGACTGTCCCACACTAGCGCTGGGCAGGTGGTTTCACAGTCTTTTAGATAGAGTCTACACACTAAAGAATCCGATAGGCCAATTTTCTGTAGATGGTATCTAACAGTTTACTGGCCTGATAAGATTTCAGATATCAGGAGTTTTAAGTCCAACGGCGCAGGAGATGTAGTTAGGGTGGAGGCACCCTGTCGTGCTAGATCGTCAGCGATCGTGTTATCATTCACTCCTGAGTGTCCAAATACCCAACATAGCACGACTTTGTTCCGGAAGGACAGCGTTTGGAGTTAACTATGGCATTCTTTAACCATGCTGGGGGAAATGCTCCAAGACGATAATATTAGCAGCTTGACTATATTAGTAAATGCAGGTGCTTGCACACTAGTTTCTTTGGGATGGATACTAAGGGCGCAGATCTCTATGGCATGAATCTCCGCTTGAAAGACGCTAGGCCAGATGCTCATTGCGGTAGAGATTCTGGTGTTGGGTCCAACGACCCCAACTCCTACACCCTGCATAGTTTTGGACCCATCCGTAAACCATTGTTGCCACCGGAGTTTTTCACAGGGGCTGCCATCAGCCCAAGTCTCCCGACTTGGGAGAAGAGATCTAAATTTCTTGTTGTGAATTAGTTTCGTGATCATAAGATCTGATCTAGATACCTCTTTGGATACCTTGCAATTTTTCGCCATTGTTGCTACCATTGTTTCAACAGGGGTTGCCATAAGCCCCTACTTGTGAGAAGAGATCTACATTTCTTGCTTTGAAATAATTCTGTGATAATAAGATCTGGTCTAGATACCTCTTTGGATATCTTACAATTTTTCATTTTTAGATTGATTGTAAATTGTATTTATTTTTGTATCGCATCGTTATCAATGGCTATTGACCTTAAATTTTTTAGTTTATCGAACTCAAGTTCATTAAATGTAGAAATTGAAACGCAGCAAAGATAAGTCAAACATATTGAAGCAAGAAAGCTCATATAGATAAAAAAATTACTCAATAGTTCATTTTATATTTCTCTTCATATTTTCATGCAGAAATTGTGACCTATTATTATTCTCAACAATCTGCATAGACCATTTTTGAAATAGTCGGTCCTAAATCGCCTTAAAAATTTTTAATAAAAACGTAACGTCCTCAAATTGAGCTTAAAAGATATAAAAATAAAAATTTAAATCCTCCCATTCTAGCCTTAGCATATTTTGCACAATTTTGAAAACCGGAACAGTCCCTCTTACTATCGCTGATATGTGCCACGTCATTGTCACTTGTTTCTTTCCACATTCCCTCAAGCTAACAGTAATTCAGTTTGCTTTATTTGTCAAAACAAAAAGTTATTGACCCGTCGCGTCAGCCGGCCAAAAGTCAATTGAATGCACGCCAGGCCAGGCCAGGCCAGGGTAGGCCAGGCTGGGGGCCAGCTCACAAGGCCTGCCGAAAATTTGGTCAGTCCCTTAATTAATGACGAAATTTTATTGTTTGCTGTCTCCGTCATCTAAGGCGTGGTCGGCCGGTCACACAATGTTGACAAATTATGCATAATTTGGTTTTCTTTATTGTTGCCAGGGAATTAACTCAAACTTATGCAATTTATTATTGTACAAAAAAAACGAAGTTTGTTGCAATAATAAACAATGATTTTTAGCTTTATGTCTGAAATTTTTGTATAGCCTGACTTTGAAGAAGGCCCATAAATGGCATCTTCAATTGTCATTGAGCTTACTTTATACAAATAGATATGAGATTCCTTCATTATTATTGTTTGGGTTTATTTTTGGTCTGAAAGATGATATAAAGCGGGCCAGAAATATCGTTCAACAAAAGCCAGAAAATGTTTATGTAAACAAAAGTACAGTAATAACTCAGATTTTGTTACTGAAGAGAAGCTTTATTTTTAATGAAGCACGTTTTTTCAACTTCTCTATAAACGAAGCTCTAGTTGAAGTTCTTCATCGTCATAGCTTCCTAAAAATATTAGCTCCATTATCTTTGAGGTATAGGACAGACCCAGAGGCAGATTTAGGGTGGCCCTATAATTTTTAATCTCATTCAATTTTCAACTTTAATGTCATCACGTAGTGGAGTAAATAAAGAAAGCTCTAGTTTACGTTCTTTATCGTTATAACTTCCTAAAAAATACCCACTTTATCTTTTGTGGCAGATTCTGTAATAAATTTAGGGTGGCCCAATTTTTGTTTATTTCATTCAATTTTCAATTTAAATGTCGTTGCGTAATAGAGTAAACAAAGAAAGTACTTGTCTAAGTTCTTCATTGTAATAGCTTCCTAAAAATATCAACTTCATCTTCTTTGAGGTATAGGAGAGACTTAGTGGCGGATTTAGGATGACCCTATAATTTTTGATCCCCTTCAATATTCTATTTAAATGTCGTTACGTAGTAGAGTAAATAAAGAAAGTTCCAGATTAAGTTCTTCAGCGTTAAAGCTTGCTAAAATATATCAACTTAATCTTATGTGACAGGTTCAGTAGTAAATTTAGGGTGGCCCTGCAATTTTTTTATTTTATTCGAATTTAAATTTTAATCTATGTTTTGAAATATCGAAGTTTATATTAAAAGATAAGAATTATTGCCAATAATTAACAAAGCCAAAAAAATAACCCCCCGCCGGAACAGATACATTAGACTATAAGAATTTTTATCATCGAATTCAGGGAAATCGGTCTACGAAGATGGCAATGGAGGTTACTTGTGGATAGCTTATGTCCAGCATAGAGGCAGATCTGAACCCAAAAGACAAAGTTTTCGGTTATTCTGAAACTACATCGATTTTTTCGATGCTTTAAGGGGTCTTACTATGTAACAGTTTCAAAAAATCGATTTTTTGTTTTTTAATTTTTTTTATCTAAATAGTGTTAGAAATACGCTGGTAAAAGTATTTAACTGTGGACAGGCTCGTTTGGCAGTGACAGAGCATTTTTCACTGTCACGCGCGGTCGTTTTTCGTGTTCTGCTGTATATATTTTATTACGTTGTCAATCTTTAAACGTGTTTTTCCGAAAGTCGTATTTTTCGAGGTGGGATGAACGTTTTCCAAAAATCTGCCTGACCGATCTTGTCATACTAAGTCAACAGATAGACACGAGCTTTTTTTGAATTCCTTGTTCAAACATTTTTAACAGCCTTGAATAGCAGAAAAAAAGTGAAAAAAAAAATGTTTTTTTTTTTCAAAATTCTATTACAAGAATTTTTAGAATTTTTTAAAAAGCTCGTTTATATCCATAGTCAAGGGGATGAGAAAAATTAATTTTAAAAGTTTTTTGTTTTCAGATAATCTGATCGGTCAAAATCGTTCACCCCGTGCGCCCTGGACACTTTTGACGAGGACGCAATGAAGGACGTGTAGCGGTCACATACGTCATTTTTATGTAAAACCAAAAAAACTATTTAAAGTTCTATAATGAATGATAACAATACAAAAAACTGCTTCCCGAAATCATTTGTAGTTTTCTAGTAATCAATTTTTGAATATAGCGCTCGGAAATGAGGTATTACATAGTAAGACCCCCTTAACCTGGAAATCATTGATGCCTTAAAATATCGAAGTTTATATTAAAACGTAAGATTATTTATCACACAATTAACAAAGCCAAAAAAAAACCCAGCCGGAACAGAATTTTCCTTATATTATCTTAATTTACACTTTGATATATTTTTCACAGCTTTTGTGGGTAGCTACAAGAATTTCTCATCATGGCGCCAGTGTATTTTTAAGCTCAACAGTGCTGGCTAAAAAAATAACACCACCTTCTTTTTATGTAGGCAAAGATTAAGTAGCATTCTTATCAACTATAAAAATTGTGAAATTTTCCAAGCTTTCAAGCTTGTCACCCAAGAAAACCCAATTGAGCAGAAACTTGTCAAATGGAAAGACTTTGAAGGGATTAAATTGACGGCATACAAATTTATACATATGTAGATTTTACATAGAATATATTTGTGGAAAGGCGCCAACAGCGTCAACAGTAATATGGAAAAGCACGTGTACTTTGAGCATTAGAATTTGGTATATATTTTCGCCCATTTTCACAATTTTCCGACTCATTTTGGGCACACGCCCAAACAATAGCAATGTGAGTGAACGAGGAAAATATTTTCGGCTAAGCAATAAACACAAAAGGGGGGAAAACAAAAAAAACACATACAGTATATGCCAAAAGGAAAAACAAATTAATGCCCGAGAAGTGAGAAGTTCAAGAACAAAATGACAGCGACAACAACAACAAAAGCAAGAACATTAAGCGTTTTTCTTTCGCTTTTCTTCAGTAGAGAAACAAAAAAAAAAACAAAATACAAATGTATATATAAAAAAAATTTAATTAATTTAATTAAATGCAAATATTTGCGTGTTTTTTAGCACTTTATTCTGTCTATGCTGTGATTTCTGAATGTCCCTTGCATAATGCAGAAGTATATTAAATGATATAGCAGTTATGTATAATACTTATACATATGTAGATGTCCACATAAGAGAGCGGATTGAAAAGTAAGCAGTGGGAATTAGTTTTTCGAAAGAAATTCTTATATGCTTCCCAAAAAGTGTGCTTAGTCAAGCTATCTAAAATAACCCAAGATGACAGCAATCTTTTAAGGAAGTGTTTGTTTACGAAGTCAATTGCTTCAAGATCGTAAATTTATATTAGTCATTTGCGAAAAATTAGGAAAATACTATGATAGAGGCAACTGCCTTCTTTGTAAAAAAGACCTCTTCAATAAATATGATCTATTCTACTTTAAATCATCTTCAAATCGTTACAAAAGCTTCGAATATTTTCTTGTTCTAAGTAATCGATATGAATAATGCCCTGGACATCTCAAAAGGCTTAGATAAGCTTTCTAAAATAACCCAAGATGACAGAATTATTTCAAGAAAATTTTTGTTCAGGAAGTCAATTGCTTCAAATTGAAAATTTATATTAGTCAAGTAGCGAAAAAATTTAAAAAATACTATGATTAAGGCAAAAACGTACGGAAGATACCCTTCGTGAAAAAGACTTCTTGAACAGATCAAGATCGCATGTGTATCTATTTATTCGGATAATTCCTTGCTTTTAGCGATCGATATGAATTATGCCACGGATATCCCAAAAAATTCTGAAAATTCTATGAATGAGGCAAGAACGTCTTTCCTTCTAGAAAAGACCTCTAGAACATAAGCAATCTATTTATTAGGTTTTAAATCATATAAAAAGGTTTTTATCTAAGTAACCCCATGAATTATGATTTATCGGACATCCCACAAGGCGTTGCCATCCCGATGTTGACAAAAAAATCAAGGTGACTGTAATGGAAACGCCTCTTGGTATGTCCGATAATTCAAGTCAATAAATTAGAACAAGAGAATATTTTTCAGAATAAATTCCTTTCAAAACTTCTGTTGGATCAAAGTCCCATCCGAAGCATCAGTAAAGGGTCCTTCATCAACTCCTTTTCACTAATTCGCTAGACCAATTACTTTTCAACCTACCCTCGTATGTTATGTTTAGTACCCTTCATATTAATGTCTAAAATTTGTATATCTGGGTGTGCCTGTCCAATTATTTATAAGCCTAATTGAGTTTGCCTTTTTGAAGTTTGAGCTTTTTAATTTGATTGACATTTTGTTTGTGGCATTAAAATATATCCGAATTTTTGGGTTTGGTGAATTTCGGAATGTGTTGTCATGACCTTATTTATTAACTTGTTAAAGGCTTTTCAAAGGAAAAACCCCAAGCCTTGATAAGCTTAAAAGGATGAGACGTTTAAACCAAAAACTGGCTTGGTTGTATTTATTTTTGTTGAAGTTGAAATTAATTAAATACGATATGACAGTTTTGAAAGTGTTTTTACAGGAAGTGGAGTGGTTTGCAATTTTATGGGGATTTGTGGTATTTTCTTAAGTGGGTTATGAAAGTTCGCACAAAAATGCCTTTACTAGAAACTATTATTTAATTAGGAAAAGCTGTGTATAAATAAACTATTCAGGATAACTTTTTTAAATGGAAAAAGAATTTGAGATATGGAAAAAAGGCAGACTTCTTAAACTTGGGTTATTCGAAGTTTGGGGAGAAGTCTTTGAAACGATAGTGCGATTTAAAATTAGCTTTTAATCACTTAAAATGGTCAAATTCTGTAAAGTCGAAAAGATATGAAAATTTCTAATTAAGATAATCTTTAAATTAAAGGAATTTCCATTTTTTTATGTTGTTCAAACATAGTTAATGCTGCTTCCTGTTAATACTCTTTTATGCTTCATCATCTATTATTTTTTTGACCGATAAATCAGTTGCTAACCATATAGTAAGTAGTATAACCTACCTGATTAAATTTCTTTCGGCATTTGCAAAAATAGCTCTTAAGGTAGTAAAAAGTCAAGGCCTTTTCTGATCCAACTGCATAAATCTAATCATAAGGCTAATCATCCAAAATTATTTGTAGTATTTTAATGGTCCGATAAAAGTTAAGTAAGCTAATCGAACATTTTTGGTGATAGGCTCTTAAAATTAGCTCTATGATGACAACTATGAGTTGCAATAAATTAAGGGGATGTTTTTGTGATAAGTAATTTGGTAACCAAAAATGTTTATTATAGAAACACCATAAAAAGCAATTTATTGTTATTTTAATATAGGTTTTAAGTTTAGTCCTCAAGAATATAAAAATAGTCTTATAGAACAATAAAAATACCAAATTAGGTGGCAATACTTTTATTAAAAATCCAAAAATCAGACGAATTTTGTACATAAATCGATTTTTTGGCCGGTTTGTCCTATGGTAACTATACGATGCACTCAACCGATTGTGATCAAATTTGGTACAGTGCTTGAGACCTATAAAAAACTTCCGAGAGCTAAATTTCTTTACGATATCTTCATAAACAAACGAATCATGCCAAATTTTGTACAAAAATATATTTTTTTTGGCCGATTCTTACTATGGGGGCTATATCATATAGTCAATCGTACAGTATTCCAAGCATCTGTAGTAAATTTTGTCAAATCGGTTGACTATATCATATAGCTCCCATAGGACGGATTTAGAAAACTATCAAAAGCAAAATTTGGTTACGATATCTTCATAAACAAACACAATATACCGATATTTGTTCAGAAATCGTTCCTATGGGAGTTATATGATATAGTCCACCGATTGTTATAAAATTTGGTACAGTGCCTGGGAACTCCGGGTGCCAAATTTGGTTACAATATCTGTACAAATATACGAATCATGCCGAATTTTGTACAAAAATCGATTTTTGGCCGATGCGTCCTATGGGAGCTATATGATATAATCAACCGATTGTAATAAAATTTGGTACAGTGCGTGGAAAATGCCGGCGCTTAATTTGGTTACGATATATTTACAAACTAACAAATTATCTACCTAAAACTTTGGTTTTTTTTCGAGGTCTCGAAACTCCTTATGGAGCTATATAATGTAACCCCCATATCAAAAACTAAAATAAACTTGTCTCCATGGAATAATATGGGATCTAATGTGAAAGTCTGGTTACTCTAGCTCTTACCATCTCTGAGATCTAGGCGTTCATATGGACGGACGGTCATGGGTATATCGACTTCTTTAGTCACCCTGATTATACTTTAGGTAACTTTGGGGGGCCTCCGACGACTCCTTCTGTATGTTACATTTTGGGCTTGCACAAACTTAATATACCCTTTCTACCACACAGTATAGGGTATAAAAATCCATCTATTCAAAACAATTGTTGAATCATTTCAAAGGAAAGTTTTTAAGAAATCTGTGGATTATATCATAAAAATGTCTAATGCAGCTAAGGTTCAAGCTGCCAAGTCCTTTCTACTAAGTGTCTTGTTTTACTTTCTTTATAGCAAAAAGTGAGAGCAAGAAGTAAAGTACAAGGGGGTCAGACTCTGATTTTAGACTTAGCTTTTGATTTGATTCCTTAGCTCTTTAGCTCTTTCTTACCGTGGTAAGACAAAGTAAACTCTACAAGTTGCTCATCACATCTGTAAGTCTTTTTAATGCGACGGTAGCTCTTAAAGTGCTTGAGGGAAAAAGGATGAAGGACGACGAAATCCAGGAGCTTAACACTGAGCGTCAGCGCTGGGCCATGCCATTGGAGTAAATAAAGAGGCTCCAGCGAGAAAGGTTGTCAACGCGACTGTTGTAGAATGTTCGAGTGGAAGCAGGAATAAGACGCACTAGCTACAGTAGGAGGCACGTGGGCTATAAACTTGTCCCACTTATAACAGGCTGCCGCCTTTAAACGGGTTATTATGGCCAGTTACCCAAGTAGAACCCAGTTATATATATGCAAAGTCATGTTAATCTTTTATGTTTTTTGCCTCAGCGCGGCTCAGCTGGTTGCTAGGCAGCCAAAAGAAAAACATTCCATGCCGTAAGCTATTTTTCCTAAAAATCAAATCAACGTCATGCCATAAATACCAGACCAGAGCACATATAACATATTTTTAATATGTGTAGAGTATATAGATAGATAACAAAACCTACACGTTTTGATGTGATGCCTTTGCCCTTGTGTTCTCGTGTGGGGACAAATATTGTGCCCCAAAGTCATAAATAAAATCATCAGTTGTCAAGCGAGAGCGAGAGCAAATCTTTCGATGTTGTGGATTAGTTTTAAAGAGGACAAGCAAAAACAAAAACACACAGATACTCACTAACACACACACACATGCAAACGAATTAAATAAAATAAAATTGTCATGATTTTTTGTATATGGTTGAGCTACGGCCAGAAATAGACACAGCGCGAAATAAATACAACAATAACTGACAACAAAAGCAACAAATTAATCTTTTCACTTACATTTATCATTTTTGTTGAAATTAATTCAATTGCGACGACGACTGCAAAGAGCAACAAACAAACAGACAAACATACAACTAACGGTGCCTGTCTCCAACAAACACACAGATACACACACACTCATACAGCTTCAATCTAAAAAGGAAAACTATCCGAGCTGATCTTAAGAGTTGAGCTTCACTTCAACATCTCTTGCTGGGTTCACTTAAAGTGCAGCTAATTGAATTGATTATGAGTGGAATGTGTATGAAAAGAAATGAAAATTATTGCATGTATGCGTAGCAGTGGCGTAGACAAAGGGAATAGCGATTATCAAGTGCCGCAATTTGACAACTAAAATGATTTTTTAAGAGCATAAAAAAAGATTTAATTCAATTGATATAAAAACTATGAAAATTAGTGGCGTAGATAAAGTGCGTAAGGGTGTCCTAAAATCAACTTTCTGTAAAATAATATGGGATTTTATGCCTTGACGAAAAGAGTGTTGTAAACTACTCGAATACTCCGAATTCTGTTTTTACGCGATAGATACTAGAGGTATCTAGGACTATCGAAAGTACTATCGGCACTATCGATGGTTGAGCACTATCGAGCTACCATCGATAGCAGCCGGTCATTTACGATAGTGCTATCGAAAGTTCTCCGATAGTTTTCACATCACCAAAAATTTGCGCGTTTATTTGTTTATTTTTGTTATTTTTCTGCTAAAAAATATTTGTGGAAAAATTAATTAAAACTGTGATACTTCAATGAAAAGAAATGGATCGCTGTCTTCAAAGAGGCATCATGCTTACTATTAAAGTACGGTATGAAATCTGTAAACGCAACTAATAGAAATCTATGTAATTTCACTTATTGAGGAGGTTGCAACCACCTAGGAAAAATAAATAACTCGCCTCACGAAGCTCTTTCAGAAATAGGAAAAAAAGGTTACAATATGTTGCAAAAATCGAGGAATTGCGTGTATCGAGAGTTGCGTTTACCGAGTTCATACTGTAGTTACGAAGTATTTTGACTATGTGTCGAATTTAAGCTAAACGTTGGGACTCCTCATACTCAGTGTGTCGAGTGCTGAAAGGCAGGCATGCGATTGCAGCAGCACGGACTCGGATAAAGATTTGGCGACCGAGAGGCGAACACAAAAAAACGTCAGATGACAAAAAATTTGTATAGTGCTTTGCTTGCGAAAAGGAGTACAAAAGCAGCGGAAATACTTCAAATTTGGACGATCATCTGGAAAGATTCCACCCTGGCTTGAAAAATCATGCCCCAGATTCCAGCACTGAAGCTGCAGGTATTTCGGCGGATACTGACAATATCGCATCGACAAGCGGCAGTTGTAGATCGTCGAGGCATTCTGTAGCTTCGCCTAATTGTTTCGGAGAGTCGAACCAGGCTCAAGGCAGAAAATGTGAGCATTCTTTATTTTCTTGAACCAAAACTTGTGGATCAAAAAACATAAATATCGTATATGAATTTTTTTTTTAATTTTTGGTTCAATATTTCTTGCTACTGGCAAATATGATAATTCAAAATATTTCAAGAAGTTATATATAGGTATATTTAGTACGGATCATATGATTTATTATACAGCTATCATTTAATCCGAAATCGCTTTGACCAAATCTTTGCCATCAATCAATCTATATCATGTTTAGCAATATCTCAAGTAGACAGATAGATATATATGAATGGTTCACAAGCCAAATTGATTAACTCCACAAAACAAATAGATGAGAAAAATGAGCAAATATAATTTTTCGTATTTCAATATTCTAGTTAAGTTCTATTATTAAAATGATGATATATTGTGTATAATGCCATATTAAAAGTATAAGATGGATAAAATGGTATATATCGATATTTTTATTATAATTTCTATATGAATAGAGGAATTAATCGTTTGCCTAGAGAAGAAAATAATTAATCCAAAATCTTAGTGGTGTATATTTTTATTTTTTAGGGATTTTTATTACGAATAATATGTGAACCCAAGTCATTTCGGCATGGCGGAATCTGAAAGAAAACTAGGTTTTGGCAGACGGATAGACAGACATACAAAAAGACTGATAGATGGGATTGCCTGAATACTGATAGGTGGATAGATCTGGATAGACACACAGTGAAGATAGTGCAGATTGGATAGATAGAGTAGATAGGGCAGACAGGTTGACAGGAGATTCCGAATAGAAAGGATGGACAAAATACAGCAGACAGACAGGCTCATAGAACTCGACATAAAAATAATAGAAAGGCACTTTGGCATCTATTAAGTACTTTAACTTTATCATTTCGCAAAATTTAAAAAGTTGAGCCATTCATATATCCGTAGTTGGGTCCAAATCGGACGAAAAGTGCGTCTGCTAGCGATATATAATAGTTGAAAAAAGTTCAAGAAGATAAGAATATATAACATATTTACGAATCAGGCGACTTTATTAGGTAGCTTAACTCTAAATCGGATTTGGCCATAACTCCATCAAAAAAAAGCGCGGATCAGGCGATTATATTACAAAGCTATATTTTAACCCCAAATCGGATTTGGATATCTTCTCCAAAGAAAAGCGATATTGAAAACCGACATGCAACATTAAAAGTAATCTTGTTAAGAGTGGCAAGTTCTGGTCAATTTCACCAAAAAAATTAAATAAATCCCAATAAAATTAAAAAATAACTAACAATCAGTATGGGTTTGCCAGATTCTGCAGCGACTTACCAAGAAACTTTTTTGTTTTAAAAGAAATATACCTTAAAATTTGTAAAACCAAAAATTATAAAAAATAAAATAAACTATTTGAATTTTAAAGCAAAATTTACTGATATTGTAGGAAAGCTGTCTGTATATTTGTACATTGTTATATTTTGTGAAATTATTATTACATTATTTTCAATGATATATAATTATTCTTTTGTTAATCGACGAATTTTTTTGAAGTGTAAGTCCATCTTTCAATGATTTAGCCCCTTCGCATAAGTGAATTTAAATTGGCATTCAGAGATATTTTAATATTCTAATATAAATCAAAAATTTTCACGATTTAATATTCTAAAATTGAA
>JBAMAX010001251.1:0-38125 GCA_037043745.1 Chymomyza amoena
AACGCATTAATTGCGGTCGATAAAGTGCACCAGTAATTTTTTCAGAAGGTTTTAGCAGCTCATAATAAATTACGCCAAGCTGATCCCACCAAATACACAACATAACCTTGGATCCGTGAATATTCTGTCGAGGTGTCGCAGTAGGAGTGTGGCCGGGCAATCCGCATGATGTGCGTCGCTTAGGGTTGTCGTAGTGTACCCATTTTTCGTCCCCAATAACAATACGATGAAGAAATCCTTTTCGTTTTTGTCTTTCAAGCAGATGTTCACAATCAAATAAACGTCGCTCAACATC
Source organism: Chymomyza amoena (assembly GCA_037043745.1). Lineage (NCBI taxonomy): Eukaryota > Metazoa > Arthropoda > Insecta > Diptera > Drosophilidae > Chymomyza > Chymomyza amoena. Next base: position 296 of record JBAMAX010001251.1, read on the forward strand.
TCTTGGTTTCAACTGATACGGTACCCAGTATCCTTTTTTTGGATCATCCCCAGCTGTCCCAGGCGTTTTGATACTGCTTGCTGAGTTACTCCCAATGATTTTGCTAGCTGTTCTTGAGTTTGGCACGAGTCTTCATTAAGTAAAGCCTCCAGTTCATCATCTTCAAAAGTTTTTTCTCTGCCACCGCTATGCCGATCTTCAACAACAAAATCACCGCTTTTAAAGCGCTGGAACCACTCGCGACACGTTCTTTCACTAATAGTATCATCACCATAAGTACTTGAAATAACCCGATGAGCCTCAGCCGCCGATTTTTTCATGTTGAAATGAAAAAGTAAAATCTCCCGCAAATGACGTGAATTCGGTTTATAAGTTGACATATTTAATTAAGTGTAACTATATGACGCAAACAAAAATTAACTAATATCGATGTAAGGTTATATTTATCGATGTCAAAACTGATGGAAAACAGCTGTGATTTATTTATTTGAACTATTACTGGCTACTAGCGCCATCTTTTGGAAAACGAGCAAAGTTGTAGATCTAATAGCTCCCATAGGAACGATTTGACAAATAAACATTTTTGTTTCAAAATTCTTCTTTTTTTGGGTGTCTATGAATAAGTTTGGCAATTAAATGTTTTTTGATGTTCTTAAGAAATATACCGGAAAGTAAAAAGTTCATGTGTGTTCAAGTGTGTGCATTTTTAGAACCAATCGAGACTTGGCACTTTTGAGGCCCAAAACATCCTTCGAAATGGTGTTAATTGATCGTTTTGATATGGCTAATTTCATCATCAATGTCTCTTATAGTTAATCGACCGGTTTTGAAGCACTAATTCTTTTACTTTTAGGATGTGAGCATCGTCAGTTGAGGTCGATGGTCAACCAGGGCACTCTTCGTCTTCAACGCGTTTTATACCTTCTTTGAACAATATATACCAATCATATGCTGTGGATTTTGATAGAGCTCGGTCTCCGTAAGCCATCTTCAACATTTTTAACGTTTCTGCAGTATTTATTCCATTTAGGAAACAAAATTTGATCGCACTTCTTTGTTGAATAATTTCAGACATTGTAAAAATCGCCGTAACTAAAGCTCGAATGAATATTTTGACATATAATTTGGCATGGAAGTCAGTAACAGTTGTACCAACTTAAACAAAAAAAATTGAAGAAAAAAATTTACACGCGTAATTCAAATCGAAAAATTCCTACTAGTTTTTGGACACAGTAGTATATTCATTTATAATAGCGGAAAAGAGGTTAGTAAGTCCGACGAGCCCGATTAAGCCCAGAAATTTTCTGCAAAATCAAATGGCATTCTATTAATATAAAATTAAAGCTATAAGAAATAAAATAACTACAAATAAATTCTGGATAAATATAAAAATTTAATATAATAAAATTAAAGGAAATCTAATAGCTCATGCAACAGCTCGTAAACCTCCTAATAAAGCATAAATAGAATAAAATGATCAACCATCAATTATTACAGAATAAACACTTAACCTAGTACAACATACAAAAAAATAAGCCACCTAAATTAAATAAATATAACAAAATAATTAAATTAAATTCTAATTTATAAATAAAATAAAAAAAAAAAAATTAATATAAAAATAAAAATGATATACATATTATATGATATTTTTCTTTTCTTTCATTATTAGTATGAATTAATAATGAAAAAATTATTAATTCAAACTAATAATGAAAAAAAAGAAATAATGAAAAAATTATTAATTCAAACTAATAATGTAAAAAAAGAAAAATATTAAATCGTAAACAATTTGATAATAAAGTAATTAATTATTCGCATCGCAAAAAGGTTGAGGAATTCCTATTAGCCCAACCTTTACGAAATTGAATATAACCAAAAACTTTACGTTCTAATAAAGTTAAAAGTGCTACTCTAACCAATACACAAATAACACTGTCCAACAGTGAAAAAGAACTTTTCAGTGACCTAGTGTACGTTGTAGGTCTTGACGAGTAGATCACGATAGCGTTTTTCAAAATTGTCTAACACCCCCAAAATCGGAAGTTATCGCTTAAAAACCGTTTTTCGGGTACTGCGATCACTCCCACTATCACAACGTCGCCATTTTTCAACCGATTTTCAATTGCTTTACGGCTTTGGAAAGAAGAAGATTCAAGCTTTAAGATGATATACACTTGTTTATACTTTATACAAAGCAACTATCGAGATTTTCTAAAGATATCTAAGATTTACACTTTTTTATTCGATTTTCCCACTTTGAAGTCATTTTTATATAACATTTTGTCAAAACACCTTTACTTTTTTACATTTAATCTTAAAGAAATATTAATTCCGAGTAAGAAAAGTTATGGTTTATTAAAATCGGTCGATAAATGCTTAAGTTACGACGCTTATTGTAAACAAGAAAATTCAATTTTCATCGACAAAAAAAATGTTTTAGATGGATAATTCGTTTGTTCATGAAGATATCGTAACCAAATTTGGTATAATGCTTAAGAACAATAAAAACCTTACAAGTGCCAAATTTGGTCGCAATATTTTAAAAAACAAACGAAATACAATAAATTTTGTTATAAAATCGATTTTTTGACCGATCATTCCTATGAGAGCTATATGATATAGTTAGCCGATTTCGTTGAAATTTGGCACATTGCATAAGTGCTCTAAAAAATTTCAAAACGCCAAATTTGAACAAAATCGGTGAACTATATCATATAGCTCCCATAGTAATTGTCTTCAAAAAATCGATTTTTTAACAAAATTTGTTGTATTTCGTTTGTTTTTTAAAATATTGCGACCAAATTTGGCACTTGTAAGGTGTTTATTGTTCTTAAGCATTATACCAAATTTGGTTACGATATCTTCATAAACAAACGAATTATCCATCTAAAACCTTTTTTTTTGTCGATGAAAATTGAATTTTCTTGTTTACAATAAGCGTCTTAACTTAAGCATTTATCGACTGATTTTAATAAACCATAACTTTTCTTACTCGGAATTAATATTTCTTTAAGATTAAATGTAAAAAAGTAAAGGTGTTTTGACAAAATGTTATATAAAAATGACTTCAAAGTGGGAAAATCGAATAAAAAAAGTGTAAATCTTAGATATCTTTTAGAAAATCTCGTAGTTGCTTTGTATAAAGTATAAACAAGTGTATATCATCTTAAAGCTTGAATCTTCTTCTTTCCAAAGCCGTAAAGCAATCGAAAATCGATTGAAAAATGGCGACGTTGTGATAGTGGGAGTGATCGCAGTACCCGAAAAACGGTTTTTAAGCGATAACTTCCGATTTTGGGGGTGTTAGACAATTTTGAAAAACGCTATCGTGATCTACTCGTCAAGACCTACAACGTACACTAGGTCACTTGAAAAGTTCTTTGATTTTTGTCAATTCTGTAGGACAGTGTAATTAATAATAAACTCCAAATTAATGATGCTAATAATAATTCTATACCTATATCTATAATTTACCCAAACCTCGAAAACTCGAAGTTGAAACATAGAATTTTAAATTTATAGATTTTTTGGGGATGAGTCCCAACTCAATAGAATACAGTATAAAAATTACTTCTCACAGCTAAACTGAATTTAAACTTAAAATTAAAGAATTTATTTTGATGCATTTGAAATTGAGATTTATTAATTATGGTAAAGGTCGATCTTTCGAAAATGGGTCTATTAAAAATATTTTATTTGCACTTATTTACGCAAAAATTTTTGATGTGCCATATTAAAATTTTAATAATACCTAAATTTTTCTCAATTTTGTCATTATTCAACACAGAATATTTAAAAAACATGTTTTAATAGCAAACTGTTTTTTTAGTTCTTTAAAGTATAATTTTTTATTTCTAAGACTAAAATTTTTTTTTTTTTTTTATGGTTCTAGTCAGGAAATTAAAACAAAATCTTTGATCTCTGGGCAAATTTTAAAATGCAAAAATCAAGCTACTAGCAGCGTGTTGATGTCAAAAATACTGCAAACATTCATTTTTTTTTGATTTAAACATAAATAAGATTTAAAAAAACAATTTAAAAAAAATTAAACTTTATTCAATATTCTACCGAATTGATTTGTTTTACTTTGTTAAGGGTAAAAATTGAAACAAAATTCATTTCTAAAACTTAACATCTGTAACGCAATGCATTTGGTAACGCCACCTTGTAAAATTAGATCACTTGCATAAGCATAAATTAAGAGAGAAAATATGTTGAAGTTACTGTATAAAAAAATATATTTTTAAAATTGGACAGTAATCTTTCAACGATAATTCATAAAGGAGGGACCCTTAAAATCAGGCTTCTGTACTTTGGGTTTCCCAGAAGCTGCCGTGGCAGCATCTCCAAATCCCCCAAAGGCCTTGGCACTACCAAAAGTAGCCGCACCAAAACCACACGTCTGCTGTGCCGTTTGCGCTTGTGGTGTACCAAATCCAGACTGTGCCACTGAAACACCACCCAGGCCAAATGCACCTCCAGCAGCAGCTTGACCAAAGCTACCAGAAAAAGTGCCAGGAACAGTTGAAGTTTGTGAAAATGTGCCAAAACCAGGACAGCTACCGCCACTAGTAGCCCCGGCAGAGTTGGCAGCGCCACTGAAAACAGAGCCACTTACACTGGCGCCAAACGCATTTGGTGCTAGCTGAGGCGAAGCAGGCGTAGTAAAGATATTGCCACCAGCTGGAACTTGCGCAGCCTGTGCGGCTTGAGCAAATACGCTTTGTCTCAAAATAGAGCCTGTGGCGGCAACATCGCTTGCTGGTCTAACTGTGGCGCTGGCATTGGTGGTGCCAAATGTAGAATTACCACCAAAGGGCGAGGTTGTATTTGTGGGAGCCGCCGCACCGCCAAATATTGAACCTGCAGCAGCAGGTTGAACTTCAAAAATGTTTCCACCAGAAGCAGCAGCTCCTGTACGACTACCGAATGGCCATGTTGCTGGAGCAGTAGCGCTAGCTGGGCCAAAAGTGCCGCCGGTTGGAGCAGCTGTTGCTGTACCAAAGGCACTGGGCTGAGGCTTAGGCACGTTGCCAAAAATATTAGCAGTAGGTGGTGCAATAGCGGTTGTAGCCACACTGCGTGTCTGGAAAGGACTGGCACTTGTCGCTGGCGCAAAAGCGGCACTGCCAAACAGAGTGGCTGGTGTCGCAGATAGCGCAGCTGCAAATGGATTCGCTGGTGTTGCAGCAGTGGCTGCAGTAGTTGATGTGCTGAGACTGCTAAAAGCATTCGAGAATGAAAAACTGCTGCCACCGATTGCCGGAGCTTGTGCAACAGCGGGTTTAGAGGCAGGTGCGGTTACAGGTGCTGCGTATCTAACAGCTGCTGCCAAGGTGGTTGCTAGCGCGGATGCTGTAGAAGTAGTTGTTATTGTAGCTTGTGTTGGGACTACCGCTGCTGTTGTTGCTGCCGCATTGTTGGCAGCACTAGCAAAAAACCCTCTGGATGCATCGCCGCCTCCTGTGCTGGCTTCGCCAAACTTAAAACTTCCTGCATTATTACTAGCTGCACCAAGCCCAGCAAATGCTTCGGTCCTTGGTGCGTTAGTCGTTGAGTCACCAGCGCCATCTTTAGCTGTGAGCTTGTATATGCTGAGATTAGCAAAGAGTTGATTGATCTGATCAGCAGTTGCTGCAGTTGACGTGGCAGCAGTTGTGGTAGAGCTTGCGTTATTGGTTGCTACTGTGGTTGTGCTGACAGCGGCGTAGCTAGTTGCAGTTGCGTCTGTTGCCGGTGCAGCAAAGGGGCTACTTATAGCCGTAGTTCCGGGCGTACTGCTGCTTACCACTGTATGAAAGCTCGGCTTGGTTGCAGCTCGAAAAAATCCTGAGCCTGCTGACGTTGTTGGTGGTATAGTGGCTGCCCGAATCGAACCAGCTGCAAAAAGTCCGCCGCTTGCTGTTGTTGTCGACGCTGTGGTTGTTCCTACAAAAGCTGGATTTGACGTTTTGGTTATTGGAGTGCTTTGAGAAGGGGCCATGCCCAGGGATGAACTAAAACCTCCAAAACTAATGGGCGATTTGGCGTTGCTCGATACTGTGATGGCCGGAGCAGAAGCTCCCTCGCTTGCATCTGTTTTGGGCGTTTGTGGCGGCCTTACTTGCTCACTGGGCTTTGGCTCATCTTTTTTTACCTCAGCTAGTTTAGCCATTTCTTTTAAAGGTTCCCCTTGCGGCTTTATAGTTTTTCCTGTAGCATCCTGACTAAAGCATATTTCTCCAAACATGAACTTGGCTGGCTTTCCGTCTCCACCAGAGCTCAAGGTTGTTGTAGGCGCAGTATCAGCTGTAGATTTGACAAAGGAGCTAGCATTATTAATAGGGAACGGCGTGCTGGATGCTATGCTCTGCTTTTGTTGAAGTGGCGCAGTTGGGATTATGGGCTTTGTAGCACTGGTCTTGGTCAATTGTGCCGGAACTGCTGCCTGAATTGATTTGTTTACTATGCGATCTGGTCTTTGTGACTTAATAATCTTTATTTTGGAGGTTTGCACCATGTTGCGTATAGCTTGTAGTTTCTTCGAGCTCAATTTGGCGCAGCTATTATCAACAACTTGCGACAAACTCATATTTATAATAGTTTCCGCCAGAGTATCCACGCTGTAATAAAAACGATTAAAAATTTCTGTTTAATAAAATTAAGTTTTTAACCTACGCTTCATTGATACGACTGTGACTGGATTCCTCCAACAAACGCGGTTGCAGTAATCCGCGTTGCCTAAGCTTTCCTTTAATAGTATTTTGTACATCACGCTGTTTTGATACTTGATTTTGAAGATTTGTCAAGCGCTGATAAATGTCTTCCAGGCACGGCATATTCATTTTGGATTTAGAGCTGCGCCTTATAACATCCTGATGCTGTTCCAATTGCATATAAATTTGTCGCTGTACCTGACTCAGTGATGCCTCATTAGCAGCCACGTAACTCCGTAACCGCGTCAAAGTGCTATGACTAGCGGGTTCATAGGTGTTTGAGCTCATCAGACGGGTTAAGCTAGAAGTAAAAGAGAGCAAAGTCTTAGCCGCGTATGGTGAAATATTGTTTAAGTACACCTACTCGGTATTTTTATACATTTCAAGTTTGGTTCGACACTCGGCAATCATTGAGTAAGATTCATTCAGACCATTGCATAGTACCTGCAACTCCAATTCAAAATCATCATCGTCGGCATGCTCGTTTAACACCTGTAGATCATCCAGGCGTTTGCTAATGTTTTTAATAGCCTCTGGATTCTCAATCTGAAAATTTAAAATATTTTTAAGGACTTAAATGTAAACCATAAACTTATGGAAAAACGTACCATGGACAGCATTTCATTGTTGCTCTCCTTCATCTGTTGAATCTCTTGGGTAAGCGCATTAATTTGCACAGCCATAATTTCATTGTTGGTATCTTCCTCTTCGTTACTGTTAAATTCCTGATGCGAAAAGCTTTCGGCTTTTACGATGTTGACTGCCGCTGAAGGTGTCCTTGCAGTGTTTGCTCCTAGCGAAAATGTAGGCGGAACTGTATATAAAGGCTTGTTGGATGCAGGTGTTGTTTGAATAGCATTGCCACCGCGTGTCACTTGCGCGTCAACAGCCGTGTTTGTTGCAAATTGATTTGGCTTATCCAGCGACTGACCTCCAAACGCTGGCTTAATGGATCCGCTGTTTGCAGTTGTTGTAGTTGTGGCTGGGCTAGCAAAAAATGAGCCTGCTGAAGGTGCCGTCAATTTTGGCTGTTCAAAACCAGTAAAACTAGGTACTGGTATGGCTGCCGTTGCAGCAGGAGCAAAAGTTGGTACCGGTGTAGACGTGCTAGTTGGTTGCACTGCATCAAAGGCCAATTGAGGAGGTGCCACCTTACCCGTAGCTGCACCATAGCCAGAAAATACCGAAGGCTGCTCATCCTTAGTTGGAGCAGGTGTAGAAGTAACAGTATTCGGTGCAAAGGAACTGGATAAATCCAAACCGGTGGGTGGAACAGCTGCAACAGCCTTTTCTTCCAAAGCTGGGAGTTTATCCATCGGGCGAAACTGACCAGAGCTGTCTGCAGCAGATGGTGGCGGCAAACAAACAGAAGATGCATTGCCACCGGTTGTCACTTGCGCGTCAACAGCCGTGTTTTCTCCAAATAGATTTGGCTTATCCAGCGACCGTCCTCCAAACGCTGGTTTAGTGGACACGCTGTTTGCAGTTGTTGTAGTTGTGGCTGGTGTACCAAAAAATGAGCCTGCTGAAGGTGCCGTCAATTTTGGCTGTTCAAAACCAGTAAAACTAGGTACTGGTATGGCTGCCGTTGCAGCAGGAGCAAAAGTTGGTACCGGTGTAGACGTGCTAGTTGGTTGCACTGCATCAAAGGCCAATTGAGGAGGTGCCACCTTACCCGTAGCTGCACCAAAGCCAGAAAATACCGAAGGCTGCTCATCCTTAGTTGGAGCAGGTGTAGAAGTAACAGTATTCGGTGCAAAGGAACTGGATAAATCCAAACCGGTGGGTGGGACAGCTGCAACAGGCTTTTCTTCCAAAGCTAGCAGTGTATCCAGCGGGCGAAACTGACCAGAGCTGTCTGCAGCAGATGGTGACGGAGAACAAACAGAAGATGCATTGCCACCGCTTGTCACTTGCGCGTCAACAGCCGTGTTTGCTCCAAGTAGATTTGGCTTATCCAGCGACTGACCTCCAAACGCTGGTTTAATGGACACGCTGTTTGCAGTTGTTGTAGTTGTGGCTGGGGTACCAAAAAATGAGCCTGCTGAAGGTGCCGTCAATTTTGGCTGTTCAAAACCAGTAAAACTAGGTACTGGTATGGCTGCCGTTGCAGCAGGAGCAAAAGTTGGTACCGGTGTAGACGTGCTAGTTGGTTGCGCTGCATCAAAGGCCAATTGAGGAGGTGCCACCTTACCCGTAGCTGCACCATAGCCAGAAAATACCGAAGACTGCTCATCCTTAGTTGGAGCTGGTGTAGAAGTAACAGTATTCGGTGCAAAGGAACTGGATAAATCCAAACCGGTGGGTGGAACAGCTGCAACAGGCTTTTCTTCCAAAGCTAGCAGTTTATCCACCGGGCGAAACTGACCAGAGCTGTCTGCTGCAGATGGTGGCGGATAACAAACAGAAGATGCATTGCCACCGCTTGTTACTTGCGCGTCAACAGCCGTGTTTTCTCCAAATAGATTTGGCTTATCCAGCGACTGTCCTCCAAACGCTGGTTTAGTGGACACGCTGTTTGCAGTTGTTGTAGTTGTGGCTGGGGTACCAAAAAATGAGCCTGCTGAAGGTGCCGTCAATTTTGGCTGTTCAAAACCAGTAAAACTAGGTACTGGTATGGCTGCCGTTGCAGCAGGAGCAAAAGTTGGTACCGGTGTAGACGTGCTAGTTGGTTGCACTGCATCAAAGGCCAATTGAGGAGGTGCCACCTTACCCGTAGCTGCACCATAGCCAGAAAATACCGAAGGCTGCTCATCCTTAGTTGGAGCAGGTGTAAAAGTAACAGTATTCGGTGCAAAGGAACTGGATAAATCCAAACCGGTGGGTGGAACAGCTGCAACAGGCTTTTCTTCCAAAGCTAGCAGTTTATCCACCGGGCGAAACTGACCAGAGCTGTCTGCTGCAGATGGTGGCGGATAACAAACAGAAGATGCATTGCCACCGCTTGTTACTTGCGCGTCAACAGCCGTGTTTTCTCCAAATAGATTTGGCTTATCCAGCGACTGTCCTCCAAACGCTGGTTTAGTGGGCACGCTGTTTGCAGTTGTTGTAGTTGTGGCTGGGGTAGCAAAAAATGAGCCTGCTGAAGGTGCCGTCAATTTTGGCTGTTCAAAACCAGTAAAACTAGGTACTGGATTGGCTGCCGTTGCAGCAGGAGCAAAAGTTGGTACCGGTGTAGACGTGCTATTTGGTTGCACTGCATCAAAGGCCAATTGAGGAGGTGCCACCTTACCCGTAGCTGCACCAAAGCCAGAAACTACCGAAGGCTGCTTGTTGTTAGTTGGAGCAGGTGTAGAAGTAACAGTATTCGGTGTAAAGGATAAATCCAAACCGGCGGGTGGGACAGCTGCAATAGGCTTTTCTTCCAAAGCTAGCAGTTCAGAGCTGTCTGCAGCAGGTGGAGGCGGAGAACAAACAGAAGATGCACCAGGTATTAGATTAAGAAAGTCAAAACAGAATAAAGTGCCATCCGTTCCTAATATATGTACCATAGGCATAGTGGCCAGCTTCTGTTTATCAACGATTAACTGATGCGTGGAGGAAGTATCAAAGGTAAGTCCTAGTGGAAATATTTCCTTATGAGTATCTGGACAGAACGGTATAATGGGAGCTGCATTTAGAAGCACATAATTCAGCCAAGTTGGTGTTTTTCCCGTCTCCTCGGTACCCATTACAGCATGCTCCGCACTATTAGCCGAGGAAACTAGCAATAAGTTCCATTGGGGCACGTGTGTAAAATCAAATTGATGATTTCTGGGTCCATCAAGACTGTGGCAAATGTCGTAGTAATTTGTATAGCTAGGCGGAGCTCCCTTAGGCGCATTCACAATGTACAAAGCAGGATTACAGTTCTCACCGTGCTGCAGAAAAACAACTGCGAATTGACAAGTTGAAAGCCAGTGTAGAGCTATAGTATCAAATGGCGCCTCAAGCACATTGGGAGGACAGACAACTGTGTTTGCTGGCGTTAAGTCCGGTTGGAACTGCTGCAGTTTGCCATTAGGGAAGCCCAAAACAATTTGTTTTCCCTTGGGTGACCAACAACCGCATTTAACTTGATTTGATTCGTCCAAAGTTAGGACTTCAAAGTTACCAGAGTCTTTTAAAGCGTACATGCGCAGAGCACCATTGCTAAGAACCACAGCCAAACTGTTGGGCAACACGGGATTCCAAAGCAATTGTACTGCATATATATTATCCTCTTGAGCCAATCTGATGTTGTACATAGGCTTTTTGTTGGCGGTCATAAAGGTTTCAACACTGTAGATGCTCAACATGGTACCTTGTGTATAGTTTATAGCCAAAAGATTACCATCGGCGCTGCAGTTTATATTGTTAGGTACGCTAGGCAAAGGTATCTGTCGTGCCAGTGGCTGTTTGCAAGTCTGTTTGGCATCTGCCAAATCTTTAGTGATGAAGATTTTCAGCTCGGCCGCAGTTGGATTGCCGGCAAAGAGCAGTCCACGCGTGCTAGAAATTGCAAGCAGCTTAACATTGCTGCGTGGCTCACCAAAATTTTTAAAGGCAACAAATTTGTCGTGCAGCTTAAATTGCAATTCCTGCGATACTTTATTTTTGGGTGCTTTTTGCGCCATTTCTGCAGTTGTAATTTTTAAAAATTTGTGCTGGAGTTGTGAAGACACTTTAACGACACGATCGAAGCAAAAAAATGTATTTATTTAAAATGTAATTTCAAATCTTCCAAAGCTTACTTTAATCACAAATATTAAAAGGTGACTGGTGAATATTACATATTATTTTTGACACTAGATTTTGACTTTAATTGTATCGACAAGTATCGATACATAAGTGTTGAACAACGTAAAAAATAAGAACAATGTCAGAATAAAAACCATGCAATAAATTTTCACTTCCGTTTTAATTATCATGTTGATTACATTACAACATTTCTAAACCATTTTGATCCGTGGCCTATAAGGGTTGCCAATCCCTATGCTAAGCTTTGCGTAATCTATATATATACGATCTAGAGTATTTTTTAGGCGTTGTCTCTTGCACATTTGTTTTTGTTTACCTTTGTTTGTATTTGCTGGAGCTACTTAATATTACAGCTGGCAACTAACAGCAGCTTGCTTTTGCTCCCAAAGGACTTTGAGCCCTATGCTTGGCTCCATCTATGTGTCTCCGTATCTCTTTGTCGCTCTTTTTAACTGCCGGACTGACTGTTACTCTCTCTGTAACTTCCCTCTTTGTTCTGTAGAGTGCCTTTCTCTTGGCTTTGGATTATCATGCACAATGCATACAAATTGCATAACAATCAGCACTGGCAAACATGCAAATATGTTTTGAGAAAGACAACAATACAGAAACGAAAACAATTCCTTACAAAATCAGCTCATCCTACACTAGAATTCCCAATATCCAAACTCGGTAGCTCAATTCCTAAAACAACAACAAAAGTGCAAAATATTTAGTCCAAAAACAAAGCATGGTAAATATTTATTAAATTATTTTGGTTTATATATTGCAATATAGAATGAAAGAAAAAAAAGAATATATAAAATAATACAAAAAAAATTATATTAAATGCATTATAGCAGCTACAAAGAAACAGCAGGACTGCAAAAATTCCAAATGTGTTTTTCAAAATTCCATTTCTAAGTAATTCCAATGGCAAATGGCAAAGGTCGGAGCAGGAGCCCGAGTGACCGAATCACAAATACAGAAATAAATTATATTTTACAACACTTGTATTAATCAGCATGGGGTGGTTCACTTCTTGATGCTTCCTTTATATGCGCTATATACAAATTTTTATACCCTGTACCGTATGGTAAAAAACTAAAAATATTATCTTGAGTATAATTTATAAAATACAAAAAAAATAAGAAGTAGTTTCAATATGTAAGCGTTAGTTATATATAGAAACTAAGAAGCTAAATTACAAAGATTGTAATAGGAATTCAATTTTATATGAATAAATAAATAATAGAAACAAAAAAAAACAAATTTTTTTTATATTCGGAAGTTTTCAGAAGGTTGTGGAAATTGCAGCATCTAGACTGCTTAATCGAATGAAGTTGAGAACTTAGAAACAGCAGCAGTAAAAATTCAATCAAAATTACAATTTGAAAAACTGAGAAATCAAATTTTTACTCACCAAAGTAACAGGCGAACAGGAATGACTAAAAATCAGCAGGCAACTTAAATTAGCAACTAAAAGTATGCTACACTTTTTTTGCAAAAAATTCGATTTGTTTAGTACAAAACGCACGGATGTGCGTATTCGTTACGACGGCACAGAATGTTCAATACAAACGCAAAAAGAAAATACATACGTATATTTTACCGACCTCTGCTTTAATCTGAAAACAACTAAAAAAGAAAAAAAAAATTTTTTTTCTGCGATTTCTCCATACAAAATGGTCCTGCAAGCCGCTGAACTACCAGGCGAACAGAAATGCAGAAAATGCAGAAAGTAACTTTAAATTAGTAACTAAAAGTATGCTACATAATTTTGACGGAAACCATTTTTTTTTTTAAATGTGGCATACTTTTAGTGATAGTTTCATGAAAATTTTTATTTTGCAGCCGCTTGCTTATCGTTTCTGTTCGCCTGGTAGCTGAAATCCGTTCATAATCAAAATTTATTGCAATTTTTGCTAAATGCGCTGAAAATTTACTTTTTGAAGCAACGGCTTAAGGTTGTTCAATAGGGTTTCAACAACAAAACGTATCTTTCCATATTTTATTAATTATAAATTTTATATATTTAGAACTGTAAACAAATATCGTTTTTAAAAATAAAAAACTTTTTTGTTAACGTTATTTCGGTTTATTTTTAGTTCAACAATATAATTAATAATTATAATAAAAAATTGCAACTTATAATTTGAACGTGTTTATTCTTATTATTCGATAAACTTAGTTAATTTAACAATTTGCTTTATTTTTATAATATGAGTTTTGCTAGACATTAAAAATTACAGACATAGGTGTAAAAATGTAATAAATTTAGATTCTTAATAATAATTCTTAAAATTATAATAAAATATTGGAACTTAAAATTTTAGCTGATTAATTTTTATTATTTGATAAATTTAGTTATAAATTTTTTTACGGAGCCAGAAGACAATTAAAATAAAAATATTTTATGCTGAAAATAAAAAAAACATCCTGCAGGACTTGGAGTTAAAAGTAGCTATTATTTCATTGCTCATCCGTATAAGGCCTCTTTGGTGACATAGCTTAGAAACAATAGGTTTAAATGTAGTAGAATTCAATATATTACTGATATGTGGCTGCCTAAGGGAAATTCCTGCTGTACAGAGAACAAATTAATTCACACCCAGCTTCTTTTTTTTTGTTGCATTCCAGGTTTTCAATAAATTAAATAAAAATGAGTGGGGCGGAAAAAGTCTTACTTTCGAAATATGATTCATTAGCTTTCTTTATTTCTTTTAACATTTACCATCAGCAATAGAACAATGTAAATTCAATTCCTCCATTTTCACATACTACTTGGAGCTCCCTAGTTTTTATTATCAACAGTAATAGTACGCTATAGTAAATATAACATATTTCATACACGATATTGGTAATTAAATATTGTACACAATATTATAGCCCCTTAAATTCTTTATAAATAAAAATCCAACTATAATTTTTTATCGCTTTGCTCCAATTGAAAAGGAAGTTTAAACGAATTGACAAAATAGCTTCAAAGGTGTACATAATTGTAACTGAAAACATTTTTTCTCTAGCCTTTTTACTTTATGAGTTTTTGATTGCTAAAAAATACGTTCTTTGTCGTATTTACACCACTGCTAAGGTGTGCGAAAAAAGTCACCTTACAATGTTTATAATCTGCTGTCAGAGCCTTGTCGTTGAGTTTGATCTATTTGTTTTTGTGCAGAAATTCCTACAAAAAGATCGCCATGCTCGAAATAACTAAGTGCAGAAAAAAAAAGTTTTAGGCTCCGTTACTGCTTCATAAAAGCTCTCGCGCCTCGTAATGCTGAACGAAATAATTGAGCTTACAGTAGTAGTCGATCGCATATTAGAAGAGCATAAGAGGATGAAATTGATTTGTTTTCTTTGCATTTTTGTTTAAACCAACATTTAAAGTGGGTTTATTGTGAAATTCAGCTGTTTCATAAGTTAAATTTAATTTTGTTCAATACGTACGAAAAAAAGCTAATTAAATGTCAACTAATCCCTCCGCATAAACTTGCCCGAATGCACCTTGCAGAAACTCATAGGTTTTGGAACTTAGAGTGGCAAAATATTATCTTCAGTGATGAGAAAAAATTTAATTTAGATGGTCCAGATGGCTATTAATATTATTATAGGGATACTAGGACTCCAAAGCAGGTCAAAATGTCAAGTAATTTCCAAGGAGGGTCGCTTATGGTGTGGGCTGCATTTGGATATGCTGGAAAGAGTTCAATATGTTTCGTAACACACAAAATGAACTCTGAGAAATATGTTCAACTATTAGACAAAGAACTTATTGATTTTAGAGAAATATATTATGGAGATTCATGGACTTTTCAACAGGACAATGCTCCGATCCATGTCTCGAAGTACACAAAAACATTTTTTGATGAGAAACAAATCCCGGTTTTGGAATGGCCAGCAAAAAGTCCAGATCTAAACCCTATAGAAAACCTTTGGGGCATACTTTTCAGCAAAGTTTACATGCACGGAGGACAATTTAATGCATTGAAAGAGTTAAAGGAGGCTATTGTGCAGGAGTGGTCGAAATTGGATGTATCCTTACTCCAAAAGTTAATAGATTCAATCCCAGGGCGTATAACAAAGACACTAAATAGCAAGGGAGGGCACATTTAAGTAATTAAAGTTAATTAAATAATATTTCATTTAAGTTAATTTAAGAAAATAATATAATAATGAAATTGTAAGTGCATTTATTTCGCTCCGGAAAATATTCATTTTACCCTTTCCACTCGAATGTCGCCGCATTGCGCCACTACATACGAGGTGTGTTCAAAAAATAATGTGACTTTTCAAATTTCGCGGGCAACGTATTTTCGATTATCGTTTTTGTTTTTGTTTTGTTGTGTTGGTACACTCTTCCCGAACATCTGTACTAAATTTCAAGTGAATCGCATTTTTTGTTTGGTTGTGAGAGACGTAAAGGTTATAAGTGTTTTGCGTGCTGGTTGCAACTTTTGCTTTTTAGGATCGAGTGCAAAGGGTTAATTTTTGAAAAATGTTACCTAACCATTTTAAAACTTTCTTTGGCATTTTATGAATTGTTATTTTGTTAATTTTAAAGAAAATTTATATAAAAAAATATTAGGTTGTCAAAAAAGTCTTGCGGTATTTCCGTAAGCTTGTCTTTGCAAGCGCGTAGTTCTAGTTGTATTCGTCGCATCGGTTCACGCTAGAGCTGTTTGGAAAGCTCTTTCTCACGTGCATAACGACGTGTTTGATTAATTATTGTTTGCTTTTAGTCGTTCGTGAGTTATAGCGTCGCAAACATGGAGCAAAATAAAGAGAAAATACGGCATATTTTACAGTACTACTACGATAAAGCAAAATGCATCTCATGCTGCCAATAAAATTTGTGCAGTTTATGGACCTGTGATAGTTCCATTTCCACCGCACAACGATGGTTTCAACGTTTTCGTTCTGGTGCAGAGGTGATCGAAGATGCGCCACGGTCCGGAAGGCCTGTTGTCGAAATTGCGATAAAATCGCTGAATTGATCGAAAGAGACGGCATAATAGCAGCCATAGCATCGGCCAAGAGCTGGGCATGAGTCATCAAACCGTTATAGACCATTTAAAGAGTTTGGATTGAAAAGAGCTCGATGTATGGGTGCCACACGACTTGACGCAAACAACATTTTTGACCGTATGGATGCGCGATCCTTCTGAATCGCAACAAAATCGATCTTTTGTAAAGCGGATGGTGACTGGCGATGAAAAGTGGGTCACTTACGACAACGTGAAGCGTAAACGGTCGTGGTCGAAAAGCGGGAAGCTGCCCAGACGGTGGCCAAGCCTGGATTGACGGCCAGGAAGGTTCTTCTGTGTATTTGGTGGGATTGGCAGGGAATCATCCACTATGAGCTGCTCCCCTATGGCCAAACGCTCAATTCGGAACTGTACTGCCAACAGCTGGACCGCTTGAATGCAGCACTCGTTCAGAAGAGGCCATCTTTGATCAGCAGAGCCGAATTGTCTTCCATCAGGACAACGCCAGGCCACACATCTTTGGTGACGCTCCAGAAGCTCCGGGAGCTCGGATGGGAGGTTCTTTTGCATCCACCGTATAGTCCGGATCTCGCACCAAGTGATTACCACCTATTTCTGTCCATGACGAACGCGCTTGGTAATCGGAAGTTGTCTACAAGAAGTCCTGTGAAAATTGGCTCTCGAGCTCTTTGACAATAGGGAAGCGAGCTTCTATAAGAGGGGCATTATGAAGTTAGCATCACGTTGGGAACTCGTCATCGAACAAAGCGGCGCATATTTGACTTAAATCGCATTATTATAACCAATTTATGAACAATTGAAAATTCAATGAAAATGCAAGAACTTTTTGACAACTAATAAATCATAAAAATGCTAGTTGCAATAAATGTTTATGTCTAGTTCAATAGTTGCACCTTACGTGCATACATTTAAGCAATTTGCTTGTAGTCATTAAAAAAATTCAAATAAAATGACTTCAAAATGAATGCTATGCGAATAGTGAGTCTTGCATATTATATATGTACTAAATAAAGTTTAGTAAATATAAAAACTTGTAAGTAGCTAAAACAACACCTAAATGGAGTGAGCTCATAGAATAGGATGCAAAATCTCAGCAATTCAAAAAGGGGTGTTATCGTTTTAGCCTATTGAGTTTTTGCGTACCATTGCTACCAATTTGTTCAAGGATCTTACCGCATGCACATACAAACATTGATTCAGACATTCACATGTATTTCTTATGTGTGCATATCTTTTTTAGTCAATGGCAGAGAAATAGGTATGCAGATTCGCATCTAGTCAAAATTCGAATTACTTCTTGGGAATCCCCCCTGCCATAAGTTTTTTCAACCGTTTTATTATATTTATACCTGCACAAATAAAGGAAAAACCGCAAAAAAAAAATCAGCAAAATTAAAAAAATCAGGCACCTACATATTAAAGATAAAATTCATACACATTTTTTAATAGCTTTAGTTTTTATAGGCTAAGTCAGTAGTAATAAAAAGGGGGTGTATGTAGCCCTGAATGAACTTGACTTTTCACAGATACAATGGCCAATTTTATGAACTGGCACAAATTTAAAAATCCCCATTTTTTTATGATTTTCGAATGATGAATTCCAAAAATCAGTACTATGATCTTCAAAGAATGGTGATCGGGACTCGGTTTGTCTGGCCAATATCAGTATATCAGGAGTGCCACAGAAAACCAATTCGATTCAATTTCGATGCAATTGCAATTCTTGTTGCCACAGACATGGCTAACAACGGTTTTAAAACCGCTCATAGTCATGTATGTGGCACCAAGAATTGGTGTATCGAAATTGAATCGAATTGGTTTTTTAAAACCCTTGTTAGCCATGTCTGTGGCACCAAGAATTGGAATTGAAATCGAATTGGTTTTCTGTGGCAACCCTGTATGTTTGGTTATTAAACAGTGAAGTACTGATTGAACATAAATACAATATTTGCGAATACACAGTGACAATCGTATTAAATATTAATACAAAATTCGCATATATTTAATTGTGTTTTTACAAGTTTTTCGAAAAATTCTGATAATTCTAATAATAATTCTGACTAGAGTGACGATATAGTGGTGAGTTATGAGCGCTATACGACACAATATTTTAAAAAATGGCGTACGTAAAGTCTGGCGCGGACAACTTTGGGAAACCCTGTACCACTAGCTTGCAATAAAATCCGGTATATTGCTTTAAACATCAAAGACATTTGATTGACAAATTAGGATCCTTCATAATAAACCAAATACAGAAGAATTTTTAAGCAACAAACCGATTGGTCCTATGGGAGCTTTATAATATAGTCAACCGATTTTGATCAAATTTGACACAGTGCTTAATATACCCTTTGTACCATATGGTGCAGGGTATAGAAAACCAAATTCTTTCATTGAAATATTAACCAATTCAATGAATCTCAGATTTGGGGAAATTGAAACTTTTCGAAAAACTCTATGCCTTATTCACCGCATTCTTCGCAGAGAGAGAGAGTTTTTAAGAAACTCTATTTTGCAATTTTAAACGGCGTTACATAATTAATTTGATCAGAGTTAGATAAGCTGGTATACTTCAGACTTTTTGAAAAATTCTTTTAGATACGGGCTAAGCGGGTGATCTAATTATGAAAGCATAAAAATTCACCAAGTCTCTAGAATACTTTGAGTTGAGCTGTCTCTTAAAGCAAATGTACTTGAATTCTTTAGAGTATTCTAGCTTCGGCATTTGTTGTCAAGCTAGCGCTTTCTTTATTTACTTTTATGATTTGCGGCTTATTCATAAACATATACCATGTACTTATTAGTATGTTTTACGTTGCCAATAAAAAAAATGTATTTGAAATAAACATTCAATAAAAATCTTATGTAACTAAGTTTATTTTTACTTTTTATAGAAATTAAAAAAAATACGCCGTGGCTTTGATTTTTCAAGCACGACTGTGATTGATTCCTTGAACAAAATTTTTGTTGGTGTTTAAGAAGGGCATTCGGCAAAGACAAAATTCAAGGCTCCAGTGGCGCAATTGGTTAGCGCACGGTACTTATAATCAGTATTCTGTGTGTATGAGCAATGCCGGGGTTGTGAGTTCGAGCCTCACCTGGAGCAGCACATTTTGGTGGTGCCTTTTTTAATTTTAATTTAAAATTATTTCAAATAATGCTAAGCCATGGTTGTACATTTGTTGTTGTTATTTTGTTAATAATTTAATTTATTTCATGCACTAGCTTTAAAGTAGTGTTTTGCAACACTTGCAGGCAGGAAGCGTTGCCACTTGATTACAAAGCAAGCAGTGCTGTCAGCTGTGCAATATTTTGATTGTTTGCTTGTGTAATTTTTGTGCACTAAATGTGTAATATCTTATATATAAAATTCCCTTGTCACAATGTTAGTGCCCATACTCCTCCGAAACGGCTGGACCGATTTTCATGAAATTTTGTGTAACAATGCACAATGTTATTGAAAACTGGTTTACAGTGGTTCCCCCTAATGAGCAAACAATGCTATAATTACTACAAAGTGTGTGTGTTTTATATGTGTGTTTGTACTGGTCATTCGTATACAAGCACTCACAAAGACAAAGAAATCAAAAAAAAATATTACTGCAATTGACATTTTAAATACTCTTTTTGGATATTCACGTTGGCTGTTGGGTTGCAAAGTTGTAAAGTTGCACAAACACTCAGTGTGAACGCACTTTTATGTGTGTGCTGCTTCTTTTTAGATTTTATTGACATTTAATGCACAAGTCTAACTTGTTTGATTCAGCTAAGTTTTTGAAAGAACTTTACTTTGGGGCTAAAAAATTTCGAAATGTTGTATTGTTTAAAGTGTCTCCAAACAACATATTTTTCAACACTTTCAAAAGATTGAAACTATCTAAGCTGAGTGCTAAAACGCAGCCATGTTTGTTGCTGCAAAAATGCTCAACTTTTTAAATCAACAGCAACCTTATAAACTTGTTTTCCCATTTTTTAGGTTCGTCAGCATAGTTTCAAAAATCGCTGGGGCAGTTTCCAGTACCTTATCCAGCTAAACCCTTGAAATGATTTCAAACAAGCCATTCGAACAATACTCGAAGCCATTTAAGTTCCATTATTTTTAAGGCATATTATATTGAATAATCTTTCAAAAAAAGCAAGAAAAAATAAATCTCGTGAATTAATCAAAGAGTTATTAGAGTTTCTTAAGGTAGCAATATTCATCAGGCACACTGTGTATGCATTTTTACACAACAGCATATGCTTAAAAAAAATCATAGCATACATTGGGGCTGCCTTGCAAATACTTGTTTTGTCCAAAAAATCTGTTATTTGACATTTGCATTTTAGGAGCCCCAAAAAAATATTTAACGAAAATGCTTCGCTCGATTCATTTTTATCAGAGTAATCAGCTTCGATTATTTATCCGCAATAAGTTATGGATACAAGAAACAGTAACACTTTTCAAGTTCCTTCTGTTCAAGTTAATGAAGCATCCGTTTTGGTTCCTATAGCGAATTCCCTTAGTTCATTCCACCTGTTTTTGAATAAAGCACCACAAAATACGCTTCATTAAATCCCAATAGAGTCAACAATTGTTGTTGTTGCTGTCAAAGGCAAAATAGCACAGAACCTGGACTTCATTTGCAACCACAAGGACTTCATTTGTTGCAGTGGCAACGCCAGCATCAGTGACATGAATGTTATACAGGTCATACACACACACACTCTCCCAAAGACACGCAGATACGCATTAAGTAAGCTGGAAGCTTATTTAATATTCTCACAGATACATACATCCACATCTGCAGCGATGCATGAATGCATGTGAGCCACTCAAAGTGAGTGTCAAGGGTCAATTATATAATATTAATATTATTAAAAGCTATGTAAATATCAAATGCCAGTGGTTCATGTCATTGGCATGCAACATCATCCATTTACCTCGCCCACACTCCAATTTTCCCCGTAAGCATCGATGGCTCATCAAAGTCTGTTACCAAGGAAATTATGCTTATCTGGGTCAATTGATAAGATATCTTAAACAAATGAAACTTCTTTAATTTTATGATTAGAAAGCCTAAAGCAAGGAATACCATTATAAATTCCTAGTACATGATTCGATCCATAAAACTTCATTTCTGGTACCCTGTATCCAATAAAGCAAGTGGATATTTGATTTATTATTTATTACAATACAATTGTATTATGTGTTTTATTTTTTTTTGTTTCGAATATTTATTATATTGACAATCAACCGGTAATTTTAAAAGGATATAATCCAATATTGGTATAAAAGTAAATCGCTAAACACCAAATATAACTTATAATGGTGTGTGTAATGTGAGAGGATTTTATTATTAACATTTGGAATTAAACGAAAAAGATCCTATACCGTTTATACTAAAATGACCAGGACGATAAAAGAAATCAAAATAGCCATATCCTTTCGGCTGATTCTTGAAGATCAAAAGCTCTGGAAACATGTAACTATTTAACAAGATTCGTTTTGTATTATTTTTGGTTTCAGCAGGTTCTAAGGAACATCGATTGATTGCATGGATTACCATTTCCTTTTGTTTCTCCAAAAAAATTCCACTGAAACCTAAATCCGCAAGCAGCAAAAGAATTTTCTCATCCTTGCATTAAACATTAAGTCTAAGAGTGTAAGAATTATTTTTATTCCCACTGTTGTATATATACACATAAATGGATTTATCGAACTATGCCAAAGGAAAAAGTTGCAGGAAAATTTGAGCTCTGTGGCCTATGGCCAAAGATGCTTGCACTTTGGCTTTGTCTGCTTTTCATTTTGTGCTTTTCACTGTGCATGCACAGACATGTTCACATTTAGCATGTACAGACAGGCACAAACAAGCACACAGACATTTGCTTAGGCTGCTCCATTTGTGAGTGTCTTTGACGGCAGGACATCGATAATTATCACACATCTGTCTGTGTTTGATTGTAGGAGTGGGGAACATAGCATTCGTTGTCCTGATTTTTCAGCACTCTACGAATTTCCCTGGAGTAGAGAATTGAGCGATTGACGCAGAAGTTAGTGACCATCGAGCTCATAACACAAACAAATTGACAAAAATATTTTTTTATTATGAATTTAATAAAGTTTGGCTTTTTTAATACATGCCAAAGGTATATTGTTTTTTATATCTTATACTAACAACTAGCCGGCCTTCGGCACGCTCGCTTCGATCGCTCGTCTAGATCTTTATTTTCTTCCAATGATTTATTTTTGTGGCGAATTCACGAAATTGCATAATGTGCAAATATTGATCTGATCATATGTATTTTATACAGAAATCAAAACATGAATTGTAAGCAAAAATCGCAGAATTCCTTTATTCTTAAGAAAACTTTCTTGGAAAGTAATAACTAAATCAATATTAATTTCTAAAATTGATGAAATTGTAAATTATCCTACCGAGTTTTTAAATTCACTTGATTTGCCAGGAATGTTAGGAGTGGCAACCCTTATCTCTTAGGGGTATGATAAGTAAGCACACAAAATTTCATGAGAATCGGTCTAGCCGTTTCGGAGGAGTATGTTCACACCAAAACCAATATTCACAAAAATGAGTATATTTCACCAATTCACACAAACACATCGCAATAGGCTTAAAACCTCCGCATTGACCTCTAACACACGCAAAAATCAGATTTTAAATTCATCGACTCGTTCATGAGAACACCGATAGCACGTAAAACATAAGTTTCTTGTTATATATAAAATTCTAGTTTCAAAATGTTAGTTACCATACTCCTCCGAAACGGCTGGACCGATTTTCATGAAATTTTGTGTGCTTCAATAAAATAAAATTTATAACGTTTATAATTTTTGTGATTCCTTTCGACAAAAACAATTAACTAAAAAATATTAGTTAATCTGACAATGTACACAATGCCAACCTAAATTAAAAAAAAATTTTGTATTGGAAAATCAAATTGTCCTTTTTAGTATTTTCGTCGCAATTTTGTTATATTTTCTCAACCTCAAACAATCCTTGGACTTCCACGAGCATTTCAAGATCAAAATTAGCCAAATCGGTTCAGCCGTTCGTGAGTAAATAAGCTTCGAAGGAACATAATATTGTGACACGAGAATTTTATATATAAGATATTCATTAGTAAAACTGTTATTTTTAAACAAAGTCAAATCACAAAAAAATAAAAGAGAATTATCAACATTTTAATTAATATTTCGTCAAAACTCATTCTGATTTGATATAGATAAAATATTAAAATTGGCCATAGGGACTTTCATTAATTTTTATAAACTAATATTATTATATTATATTTTTCATTTAATGTCATTGCAATAGGCTGTAGAAATGTAATTCGTGGAAATTCAGCCGATAATGGAAAATAAAATCGTATTTAACAATCAAAACAGAAAGATTGTATTTCATCTCATCATGCCACAAATGATTCCTAAGCTTCGCCTTTTTTTCGGCCAAATCATAAGGATGCTTGGGAAACCAGAAAAGTACAAAGTTCCAATAAACTTTGTTTAGGAACACTGCAACCTTTAAAAAATTTCAATTCATTCAATTTTAACTAATTTAATTTTCTTAATATTACTTTTACACAAATTTATGGAATGAATTTATAATTGGGTTCTCTAAGCGATATTTTATATAATTTTTTAAAAATAATACTTCCTTATTTTCATATACACTGACTGTAATGGAAATTGATCCGATAAATGTCCCCAAAAATTTTCCCAGTATTATACCTAAAAGTCCATAATGCAACATACAAATATTTTGTTTGTTTTTATTTGAAATTTTGTCATTCCGTGCGAATTTTTAGCGTGATCTTAAATAAAGAAATTCACTTTCAGTCAAACAAAGAAACTTTTTTATGAGACTTAAGAAATAAATTATAATTTTTCTAGATAGCTCATAGTTTTTTGCAAAATAAATGGCCTTTCGAAGAAACCGAATTACCCATAATTTTAGGAAGTCAGTGTTTAAGAATGTTATTCAATGCATTCGCGTATACTTAAGAGTATTTATACTTCCTTGGCATTCAGTTATGAAATTATTTTTGTTCAAATTCTCTCTCTGATTCTATCCACATTAGCTGTTTGTATAAAAAAATCAATTTTACCACAGTATACAAAGAGAAATCGAGAATGCAGTAAAATACAAAAAGCGGAAATAAAAGACTACAAAAAAAAAAATTCTTCGAATAAAAAGATGCACTTTTTTTTCATTCATTCTTTGTCACAGTGAGTACTGAGCTACGATGACAGCAGCTTAAAATTAATTCGAAAGAACATGTGTAGCCAGCCAAAAACCACGAAACCACGCAGAACATCCTCGAAGGCATAAATCTCTGACTTTTGTTTGATCGAACGGAACGAAGGACTAATGACGCTTTGTTTTTGTCAGTTTTTTGACACACTCTCTTGGGTTGGCACATAAATCTACTCGAGAATTAGAAATCGAGAACAAACCTTATGTTGGTTGAGCATCAAGCTCTTTGATTCAACTATGACCAGCTGCTGGCAATGATCAATGGATTCATTAACCCCCGACGCAAAAAGAGGGGTGTTATAAGTTTGACGTGTCTGTTTGTCTGTTTGTCTGTCTGTCTATGGCATCGTAGCTCCCGAACGCATACAGTGATTTCAATTTAGTTTTTTTTTGTATTAAAGGTGGATTATGTGCGAGTGTTGTTAGACATGTTTGATGAAAATCGGTTGAGCCGTTTAAAAGTTGTGGGGAGTAAAAGTGGGGAGAAAAACATGAACTTTGTCCGATTGGCTTAAAATTTGGTCCTATTGTAGCTGACGACGTCACTGATTCGAATCTGAGGTTATTTTTGCTCTATCTCTCGCGTTTAGAAGTTATGGCCATTTGAAGCTAAAAATACAGCAAATCTATTAAATACGATAATGATGCTTGTCAATAAATTATGCAATTAGATGTACGTATAATATGAAATGCCAATGGGCTTGCCAATCATTTAATGTCTATCTGTCTGTCTGTCTATGGCATCATAACTCCCGAACGCATGCAGTGATTTCATTTTAGTTTTTTTTGTATTAAAGGTGACTTATGGCCGAGTGTTCCTAGATATGTTTGATGAAAATCGGTTAAGCCGTTTAAAAGTTGTGTGGAGTGAAAGTGGGGAGATTAACCGAATGTCTGCAAATATACAGCTTTTTCAACTGTCGTCCCTTGCAACTTATGTGCTGTAACCGCCCAACATAAAATGATAGGAAACATTGTTCGTAAAACTTCATAAAACGCCATATATATATCGTCTATCACAAGTCCACCAAAAACTTCTTGAGATATTTTTAATTCTTGCAAACGTAGATGAATACTTCGTAAAACTTCATAAAACACCATCGATATTTCGTCCATCACAATTCCACCAAAAACTTCTTGAAATGAGATATTTTTAATTCTTGTAAACGTAGATGAATACTTCGTAAAACTTCATAAAACACAATCGATATTTCGTCCATCACAATTCCACCAAAAACTTCTTGAGATATTTTTAATTCTTGTAAACGTAGATGAATACTTCGTAAAACTTCATAAAACACCATCGATATTTCGTCTATCACAAGTCCACCAAAAACTTCTTGAGATATTTTTAATTCTTGTAAACGTAGATGAATACTTCGTAAAACTTCATAAAACACCATCGATATTTCGTCTATCACAAGTCCACCAAAAACTTCTTGAGATATTTTTAATTCTTGTAAACGTAGATGAATACTTCGTAAAACTTCATAAAACACCATCGATATTTCGTCCATCACAATTCCACCAAAAACTTCTTGAGATATTTTTAATTCTTGTAAACGTAGATGAATACTTCGTAAAACTTCATAAAACACCATCGATATTTCGTCCATCACAATTCCACCAAAAACTTCTTGAGATATTTTTAATTCTTGTAAAACGTAGATGAATACTTCGTAAAACTTCATAAAACACCATCGATATTCCGTCTATCACAAGTCCACCAAAAACTTCTTGAGATATTTTTAATTCTTGTAAACGTAGATGAATACTTCGTAAAACTTCATAAAACATCATCGATATTTCGTCTATCACAAGTCCACCAAAAACTTCTTGAGATATTTTTAATTCTTGTAAACGTAGATGAATACTTCGTAAAACTTCATAAAACACCATCGATATTTCGTCCATCACAATTCTACCAAAAACTTCTTGAGATATTTTTAATTCTTGTAAACGTAGATGAATACTTCGTAAAACTTCATAAAACACCATCGATATTTCGTCTATAGCAAGCCACCAAAAACTTCTTGAGATATTTTTAATTCATGTAAACGTCTTGAGATATTTTTAATTCTTGTAAACGTAGATGAATACTTCGTAAAACTTCATAAAAAACCATCGATATTTCGTCTATCACAAGCCACCAAAAGCTTCTTGAGATATTTTTAATTCTTGTTTCTGTCAAAATATGTTTTCATTTTATTGTGTGTACACACTGTTTTGAATAGTGTGAATACACTGAACTTATAATAACAAATAAAAACCGCAAAAACAAAAACTATTTTCCCAAAAGTGCAGTTGCTTATTTTAAAAGTAGAATTGCAGCGGTTAAGCTGCAGCAAAGCAACAACAACATGTGTGACGACGAAGAAAATGTTACTTAAATGTAATCTATACCTTAACAAGAATCTAAATTATAGTAAGTATATTATAATATGCTAAAGTCTAACTTAACCTAATCTACTTATAAAAAGTATGAAATAAAGAATTAAATTAAAAATTTAAAAAACCCCCGACACAAGAACTTTAGTAATTTTCATTTAAAAAGTAAAAATAATAAAAGAAACTTAATGTTAAAGTACCTAAGAATCTATTAATAATTCTAAAAAAAATACGTCGCGTTGGGGGACCGCTCCTTAACTAATAATTTAAATACAAATAGTCTAATTAAGCAACAAAGATTAACTTAAAAACAAAATAAAATTAAGAAAATACTTCAAAACTTTCATAGAATTACTTCAAATAATTTGCATGTAAGATACGACCGTCAACGACGTCTGCCCTCGCGTGTCCCCCAACGCGACGTATTTTTTTTAGAATTATTAATAGATTCTTAGGTACTTTAACATTAAGTTTCTTTTATTATTTTTTACTTTTTAAATGAAAATTACTAAAGTTCTTGTGTCGGGGGTTTTTTAAATTTTTAATTTAATTTTTCTCTTTCTATTGTATGTAGCTAGGTTTTCAAAAATACCTTTATTCTCGTGCTTGCGCCCTTGCCGGTCATAGTTCGAAGACGCCTGAAATGTCTCCATCCATGTGACCTCAGTCGTAATTTCATCTAAATCGCTATAATAGCTCATCGTTTCTGGATACAAAGATTTTATGGGGAAATGTTTAAAGATGTATGATTAGGATTTTAGGCGTTTGAATATTTAGTAGATTGAGTCTAATCTATTTGAAAAGTTTGCTTTTGTAACTATTATGTAAGTCTGTAAATATCTATATAAATATCTATATAGTAATTTAAGTCCTATCACACACTAACATATATTGTATTTTATGTATAGCGATTAATTCGTATTGGGCATATCCTTTCTGTATCGGTTGATTGCCAATAAAGCCAATATACCATAGAGTATATCCATAAAAGTAGGCAACACATTTTGTAAATGTTTCAATGCTCAAATCGATGAAGCTTATGGGCAATAAGAAAACCACATTCAGATCAATTAAAATTGAAATTCTGACTGGATTGGAAAATTTGGTAAAAATGAATAAAGAAAAATAAAAGCAATGATGTCAATGTTCAGTTTTGCTGAAAAGCAACACAGATAAATGAACGTCACCCTGTCAGTTAGAATAAGTTCTCTCTGCTTCCATATGCATAAAAGATTGGTTCAACAAGACTAAGGATACAAAGTGAGTAAGTTGGCTGAGATACTTTGGTATTTTGGCTTTTTACTAAACTAAGCTTTCAAAATCAAAAAGCGTTATGCTTGACTGGACTTTGTGCAGATTATGTAAGGAGTAAGGAGTACGTGAGTTTATAGATCTGTGCATGTTTATATGTGTGTGACTTACACACTGATGGATCGTCATAGTAGTCAATGCATGCGTGCAATCTTTTTGCACAACTACAATGAATAACTTTCCGTATGTATACAGTGGCATATATAAGTATGTGTACATGTAACATGTGCATGTGTATGGACTTCAAACAAATTAAAATTGCAAAATCAATTTGTTGTTGTTGGCAGTAAGCACAATAACAATAGCAAAGAGCAACAAAATGGCAACAACAACAAAAAAATCAAAAAATTTGAGCGACATTGGAATATCCTAAAAGGTAACTTAAACTTTGGTATTTAATAATAAAAAATATATATTTTTATAATGTTAATTTTAACAGATTTTAAAATGACTTAAAATGGAGGCAGTTATTTTTAAAAAATAAGATATTAAAATATTTTATAGCTAGAAAATTGTTAACTATTCAAAAATGTATGACTGCAGTAAGGTTTCACCCGGAGGCTTGCAGAAGATTGATAAGAAAGAGTTAAGGACTCGTTCTTTATTAAGCTGATATTATTTATTATACTAGGTAGGTATTACTAGCTAATAAGTACATATAAATTTTTCGCCAAATCTCAGTTTTTAAACTTAATGCGACACGGCTTAATTTAAAAAAAACTTGCTTTTTGCTTTTGTTTGTTTGTGACTAAAATACTGTACTATTACTTAACGAAACTCTTTTCTAATCTAAGTTGGTTGTTAAAAAAAATATTACATTTTTTTGTAACCAACACAAATATCAACATTCTTAATTTTTATATCCTGTACTTTAAAGTACAAAGGGTATACTAGATTTGTGCAATGTATGTAACGGTCACAAGGAGGCTTGGCAGACCCCAAGTCTTTTATACCAAAATGCTTATCATAACTTTGGGTAGCAATTGAGCCATGTCCGTCTGTCCGTCCGTCCGCCCGAATGAACGTCTAGATCTCGGAGACTTGAAGAGCTAGAAACACCAAACTTTACCAGCTGGTGCGTATATTTCCTCAGAAGATGAAGTTTGTTGGATCATGTCAATATCTTAATCCGTTCCCCACCAGGAGATTTTCGCGGTTTTTGGGTACACCGTTCAATATTTTCATCAGAAATTTACCAGAGTGATGCGTTATGGTTTTGCGTATCTGTATGTCAAAAGTGAACAAAATTCGACAAATCCACCAAAAGATATACAAATTTCACCTCCAATTGCCAATAAACTGCGTCAATATTTTACTCTACCTAATTATGGTTACAAGCGACCTCGAATCACAATTTTTGGTAAGCTGGTTCAAGCTGGCCTTTATGAACAAATCCACATCAAAATTTTATCGATGCGGGGAGCTGAAATTCGGGAACGATGTTCCGAGTTCCAGAGGCCAAATTTGAAAGAACGTTTCCTTAATAAAAGAAGTAAAACTATGGCATATTTAAAAAAAGTTTGGCCGTAACTATTGATTTTCTCCAACTGGATAAATAGAATTTTGTGCTCCAATTCCTTGTGTCTTCTGATAAAAAGGTGTTCATATGGATGGACGGATAGACATGGATCATTTGCTAAACTAGGTGATGTGAAGCATTTCGGTACAAAGAATTTGTTGTCCACCAACCTTGTTGTTGGTATATTCATTGCAGCTTTCTAAATATCCTATACACCCGATGGATGCAAGGTATAAAATCAAGCATTTGGGTGCATGTTGCATGAAGCCTTGAAAACTGCTACAACAATACATCCACATGGATGCCTGTACTATACAGACAGCAACGTGGACATGGGTACTTCTTTAAGACCTGAAACTACACTCCACCCTCGCCTTTGTCGCATTAGGTATATGGTGTTATCTTCTGGACAATGCAGTTATATGCATCAATATATATTGACCACTTAGACTCGATTTACCATGAAAGTCTCTATTAATTAAAGACATCGCCGTTCGGATTCGGCTAGAAGCTGTAGGTCCCTGTTCTGTTCGAACAGTTACTTATAGAGATCCACTATGCCTTTGTAAGGGGTCAAACAGGGAATTATTTTTTTTTATTTTACTTATACCCGATATTCTTATATTATATGACATATCTATATTGTTAAAACTTGCCTATTTAACAGCCACCTATATCCTCTTATTTCTCTTCGTATAGTCCATGCATCCAACCCAATCATTCACTTGTAGCTAAGTTTTAAGCCCTTAGCAAAAATGGCATCCTGAAATTCCATTTAAAAATACAAACTTAAATTTTAGTTACCTACGGCTAATTAATGTACTCAAAAACTAGTCCGATTAAATAAACCGGAATTTAATTAAAATCGATTTAAATTAGTCAAATAAAATGTTGTTTAAAGTTGACAAAATATTTTCTTTTTCAAAAATAACATTATGGACACATCCTGGACAAAACAAAAAGGCCAAAATTAAAATAGCCTGCAGCTTATCTTTAATAATAAAAATACAAAACAAATAATCAAGTGAAAATTATAATCTTTTTAAAGCGAAATGTCAAGGGCATCCGGTTGTTTTTTTGCACTCGCGGTTACAATTGCTGTCACCCTCACTACCAACAACACTGATTATTCATGTCACAAATCAAATACAGAAATTAACAAACACTGGCAACAATCAATTGTAATTGTAAAGGACCCAAAAAAAAAGCGCCCAAGCTATTAACGCGACGATCAAGTGTTGTACAAGGGAAAACTTTTGTCGGACACTGTAATGGTAGTGTTTAAAAGCTCGACAAAAAGCAAACGACAAATTTTAATGGGCTGCAAATTCAAATTCTCGGCCATTTTGTGATTGTCTGAAGAGTTTGGCTTTTTCTGTTTGTTATTGTATCTCTTTCTGTTTGTTTGTCGGCTTGCTTAACACAATTAATTATTTGATGCCACGCTTTGACATTAAATTTATTGCTATTTGTTTTTGTTGTAGTATTTGCAAGGACTCAACTTGAAGCCTAACTAGACAAAGATTTTTGCTTGTTCTTCTTGTAATTGCTACTAATTATAGACGTTTAATTGTGAATCTGGCCTCTCAGCATTAGAATAATCATTCATCAATATCGTCATTATCATCATCATCATCATAATCAACATCATCATTATCTTTGTCATTATACAGGGTCCAGCACTCGAAGTGTAACCAAATTCAGACCGCTCGCGCAGCTGACGCACGGGCATCAGCTGTCTGTAAGTTAGCTAAATGACAGTTTAGAGTATTGTTTACAAGCGCACGAAAGCATTTTGCCGTGAGTAAACGCGAAAAAAAAATCAGTAATGGATTTCAAACGTAATAGTGTAGTTGCATTATATTTAGCTGGAAAATCACAACCAGCGATTGTTCGTGAGCTCGAACACCTTAAAGTAAATAAAGTTTTCGTTTATCGCACCATAACTCGTTACAATGATACTGGTAGCATCGCAAAACGTCATGGAGGTGGTCATCAAAAAACTGCAACGTCACGTGAGATGGTTCAAAAAGTGAAGAAGCGACTTGAGCGAAATCCCCGACGAAGTGCCAATCAAATGGCGAAAGAACTGAAAATGTCTGACCGTAGCATCCGTCGCATACTGAAAAATGATCTCAAGGTCAAGCCTTACAAGATCCAAAAGGCACATGATCTCACACCGAAGCAGCAACAAGTCAGACTTGAGAGAGCGAAGGAGTTGCTTCGCTTGGCCGAAAGCGGTCAATTGCCGAACATTGTGTTTTCTGACGAGAAAATTTTTACAATTGAGCAATTCGTAAACTCTCAAAACGATAGGGTTTACTTGAGGGACCGTTCATACGAGAATTTGAGTCATCGATTGGCCACCAGGAGGCGGCACCCGCCACAGATAATGGTTTGGGCCGCTGTAACCGCAGATGGGCGCTCTCCAATCGTTTTCATCGAGCCTGGCGTCAAGGTTAATGCGCAATATTATCGGGAAAGTATTCTGGAGGTTGCTTTGAAGCCGTGGGCAGACAAACATTTCGGTGGCAGACCATGGGCGTTTCAACAGGACTCGGCACCGTCTCACAAAGCTCGAGTGAACCAAGAATGGCTGAAAAACAACGTTCCGAACTTCATAACGTCCACACAATGACTCTCGAATTCACCAGACGCGAATCCGATGGGCCATTTTGGAGAGCAAGGTCCGAACTAAAAGATACAACAGTCTCGAGGCGCTGAAAAAAGCCATTGTCCACGAGTGGGCCAAAATACCTGCAAGTCACATTCGGGCAGCTTGCGATTCATTTTTGGACCGTCTCAAGGCCATAGTGAAGGCAAAAGGTGGCCATATTGAGCGAAAGTAAATTGTTTCTAAATTTCGTATTATTTTTACACATTTTGTACCTTGAATTGAGTAAAGGTAATTTTCCAAAATGAATTTATGGCCTTTTTAATTGCCAACACTTCGAGTGCCGGACCCTGTAATACTCTCACTCTTTTGTCCTTAAGTTTATAACAAGAAGAATGTATGACACTTAAATGCCATGAAATCTTTGATTTCTACAAAATAAAATAAAATATATGAATAGGACTGATCTATGGAAGTAGTTATAGTATTTAAAGAAATCAACAAATATCTAAGATTCGGAACTCAATTGCAAGCAAATGGCATCGATCTTAAGCCTAAGTCATCAGGTTTCTACACCGAAAGAGATTAGTATCAGAAGCAACTTGATGGATACGTTGAATAGTCGCATCTAAATAGATAGAGCTGTTTTATCTTAATATGTACATCATGATGGACCAATCTTCCGCACCGGCTTAATAAATACGTGGATATTTATCCGATTAACTATGCCATCGTTTGCAGAGAAACTTACAGAATTTTTCACTTTGTCAAACACCGCCCCAACAGATAACCCTTAAATATGCTTGCATCACAATGGTTCTAACCCAAAAAACAGAATTTAATCTGGCGCCATTTAACCTCCGAAACTTAAAAACATTAATAATGGTTACCTCCACAATACAGAAATATCTGCCTGGAACGATTTTAACTCCCGATATACCTCCATCATAAGTATTGCAAAACTATACAGCTGGATCCCAACTCACAACAGAGATACAACAGCCTATTCATAAGGCTGTGTATGGAGCATGCTAATTTTTCGCATCAGCATCTTTTCAATGGTTCATCAGAGCCTAACTGCCCATTATGTAGCCACCAATCATCTATCGACCACTTTCCAGATTCCGGCAAAGGCCTGGGGAGTATTAGAGCCTCTTTTTCCAATAGATGTCCCCTCTCTGACCACCTTAACATAACATAAGTTAATAATATAAGAATCGTATTAACAATAGACTTTTTATAACCCCACACCAATGATCAACTCGATAGCCTGGTTGCTCGTACTCTTTCCTTAATATTAGATTACGTATTATATACGTAGCCAGATTCCTGGCAAAACATGTTCCCATTGTAATAAAGTCCCCAAAAAAAAAAGAAAAAGAATTCTTCTGCTCTGTGAGTCGAACTCCTCTATATATGCAAAGCAGACCTATGCAGATACTCTTCCAATAGCTTTAGATACTGTGGGACGATCTCCCCTCTTACAAATAAATATATCTATCCCATATGAAAATCGAAATATTTCATTTTTTTTTTATTTTAACAAATTTAATCTAGTATTTAATACTAAACTTAAAACTAATTTAACGAGCTCTAGGTACTAGGGCCTTCGACTGCAAATCTAAAAGTCTAGATACTTTTATATAAAGCCGTGTTTCTGATAAACTCCGGAAGATATCATTATCTTGTCTAAATCATAACATCGATGTGCATAGGGAATACCGCGTTCATTCTTATGTTGTTGCTTTGAGTATAAATGCTTTTCCGCATAAATCTGGATCTTGCGATGGGTACCACATCGTGATCCGTATAAGATATCTCCAGCTCAACAGAATGGATTTTGTATTTTTTTTATCCTGTTTAATCCTTTTGGGGGCTGAGGCCCTAAGCTAGAGATTTTCATCGAACTCTATTTTGCGCAGCTTGCTTACCTGTATCCCATGATATATTTTGCGCCGCCAGGTTGCTTTTAGTCGCTCTACTCGTCTGCTTCCTTGGGAATTCCAGTCAAGTGCATTTCTTCAAAAACTGCTTAACTATTTTCTGAGTGCATCAACAGGTAAAATAAGAAATCTGCAAATCATAAAAATATTTGTATTTTCGAAATATCGTAAATTCACATAAGGCAAAATAAATAATATGTTATTTAGATTCTTGTCAACTGTCACAGAGTTGGAATCAGGCCAGTAAACTTGCCTATCCTATAATTTTAGAATTTTTTCCAGTTACATCTCCTGCAGTATTTATCCATTTCCATTTCGACTCCATCTTCAGTTCACTTAAGCTAGCCAAGTTCAATTAAAAGTGTATAAATTTTAGTGTCGATGGCAACTCTGCTTTTTAAGGTTTGTTTTTTATTACTTTGTCGTCAGTAGGACATCAAATTTATGTAAATTCCGTTTCCGGTTTCATGCTGCCTGACATCTATTCACGTCGGTTCGCATTGTTGCCTTTCATCCTACTCCTTACTCCTTAGTTTTGTCGTAACATCTCTCTTGTAAATTGCTCGTGTATTTAATTTGCATAAACATATAATTGTTGCTTTTCATTGTTGTTGTTGTTGTTGTATTTGTTGTAATCATGGTTAATTGCTTTTGTTGGCATTTCAAGTTGAACACTCATGATTGACAGTTTGTTGTTTCGGCGGTTTTGATGCCAGCAACAACAACAACGTTCTGGTAACAATCAGGCAGCAAACCGCTCATCGCATTGCTATCAAAGACATCACCCTCCAGAGTAACCCATCAAAATATATGTATATAACCAAACCAAAAATTCAGCTTGAAACCCAAACCCATAGCGCGTGCTGCCCACTCACCAATTCCAGCCACCAATTTCATTGCCTTTAAGTGTTTAATTGCACGTTTGTATTACTTCCTTACTTTCCTTGGTATTTTCCACGTACTTCTTATTCTTTCCAGTCCAGCTATAAAATAAATTTCCGCTTGGTTTCAAATTTGAATAGGATGACCAAGTCTCTGTTTCTGTTGTTTCATAAATTCAATTAAGTAAATTATATCAAGCACAAAATTATGGCCAGACGTATCAGTTAGTTAGACAGTTTGGTTGGAAGTATTAAAGTTCCTCTTTAAATTTTTACTGGAATTTAAAATTTTTACTCAAGTCAACTGTCGGAAAGGTATACACTATATTTCCATTTCTGATGCAGAGTATGAATTTTGTGAACCTATTCTAATTGCTTTAGTACAAATCTTTTACAAAAGTCAAACAGCCCTTATAAATTTGACAAGGTTTCATGAAAGCTCTATAAATTCAAATTTAGAATCCCATTAATCATTTTTCGCACAGCAAGCTGGCCAAATGATATAGTGGCCAGATCTCACACCCAAGCCATTAATGTGACTATGTCATATGAAGCCGGGGAAAAAAGAAACCAGTTTCGGCGACTTCGGGACAAGTTTTCAGTTTGTCCCACAAAGACATTCACACTTCATAAAACTGCCATAGTATTTGATTATAGTCTATGTGGAAACGTAGTCCTGGTATCGGGAGTTGGACACTCTGGTTGCCTTTTGCCAAAAGCGTTTGGAAAACTTTTCTACAACTGTCCCAGTCCAAGTCTTAGTCTGATTTTGTAAAGTTTAAAGGACAACTTTTATTTAGCTGTCAAACTCGTTCCCACTTGGCCCCAAAACCAAGTAGAGTCTTTCGCTTGCTCCAGGATATATGGATGCATGCAATTTCGGTTGCATTAATCATCAATTGGCTGGTGAATTTTATTGACTATGCTGCCATTCTTACTGAAGCAAAGCACCTGCAGTAGTAGCGTATCAAACATCTTAATATATATAAATTACGTGTCACGATGTTTGAGGGCGATGAACTCATAAACTACTGAACCGATTTGAATCAATTTTTGCACACCGTGTGCAGTTTGATCCAACTTATGACATTGGGTAGATTACATCTCAATTTATTTTTTTATTTATTATTTTATTGCAAATTATTTGTTTGACAGGCACAATTATCTGATAGTTCCAATCGATTCTAACAGATGGCGACATCTGTTGATTACTTTGAGTAAGTATTCAATAGATGGCGCTATGTTAACAGAACCAGGGTACGAAAATAAACTAAACGTAAAGCATGGTAGAATTAATAAAGTAGAGTAAATTTTGCTTATGGCTCTGGTGAAATATTTTTCATTGTTGATGCGAATGTCTATGAGGTAGGTTGTGTGGGCTGTCGCTGCGCGTAATTTTTTTGGTGCATGTGTGTATGCAGAAATAAGAAAACACAAACAATTGAAAATAAAAATAAAGTACATTTGATTTGCTTTTGTATTATTTATGCACTGGCACGAAAAGGAAACCGATGTCGAAAGGTGCTCGGAAAATGAACTGAACAAGAGAACTTAAGCTGCGAAGAATTCGTGAACGAATAATTGCCGTTTGGTTCATTTTTAATGTATATGTAGAGTAAGTCTGCCGCGACCAATTTTTGTGCATGTGTATGCACTAGCAACGAATTGTTTTTGCTTTGTGTATGCATATAGGCATATATATATATATATATATATATATATATATATATAGGTAAGCATAATTTTCAGTTGCGTTGCGACTGTCTTTGTCTAGGATAGTTGCTGAGAACATTTTTTTATTTGCTGGTGAAGCA
Source organism: Chymomyza amoena (assembly GCA_037043745.1). Taxonomy (NCBI): domain Eukaryota; kingdom Metazoa; phylum Arthropoda; class Insecta; order Diptera; family Drosophilidae; genus Chymomyza; species Chymomyza amoena. The sequence goes on from JBAMAX010001251.1 coordinate 37,429, forward strand.
CGCGGCACATGGGTAACAGTTTAAATGATACAGTTTACTTTTTGGGTGTCGATAGCAAAATAACTTTTTTGCTTTTTGTGTATGCATTTGTTAGTGTTAAGTCAAAAATGGTTATGAAGTGGCGTAGTAATCACATGTTTCGAAAGGGTATGCAGGCTTAAAAACTAAAAATTTACAAATTTGGCGGTTTGTACTCTGCCCGCCCGCAATTTGTAACTACTTTTTTCAAATGCATACTACGCATCAACAATTCTTGCGGGTATATACATACATACGTACGTGCTGATTGCTTTGCTGATACATACATAAATACATATATGCACAAATCAAAACAAAAACGATCGTTGCTGGTGCACACACCACATGTACAAAAATTGGTAGTGGGCGAATAATTCGTTTTCATGTTTGCCAGCCGTTTCGTTGGCGTTTCCTTGCGTGTGTTTCGGTAAAAAAAACTACAAAGTACGAAAAAGGAATTGTATTGTTTTGTTTACGTTTAAATTATTATCTTCAGTTGAAATGCCACCGAAAAAATCTAACCTCCACAACGTGCGAAGCAGAGAAGCACGACGTCAACGTGTTGAAAGAGCTAATCAGTCGGAAGAACAAATCGCAACAAGAAATGCAGCTCAGAGCATCAGGACCGCAGAAGCTCGAGCACGAGAATCTCAAGAACAGCGTGACGAACGTCTGCGAC
>JBAMAX010001252.1:0-14609 GCA_037043745.1 Chymomyza amoena
CTGAATACTTTTTTGATAAAACTGACGGTTTTCGAGAAAATCCAAAAAACCGAAAATTTTGACCTTTGACCCCGAATAAAAAAAAAAAAAAGTTTTAGCTCACATGGGATCGATGGGGGCTTTTGACACTTTGTTCATCATGGTAAAACTAAGGTTTATACAAAGATTTGGCTTTCCGGGAATTTTCTTTATTTAATCACTTTTTTATGTCTAAATTGACCGGACTATAGAGCTGAGTTCATATAATTTGAAGACACAAAATCGGACAACGAAACTGATGACAAACATGAGAATTCTTTTGTTTTAGATGAAGAAGATTATTAACTTTTTGTTTTATTAAGTTTAAAATATTATTAAAATATATCTTAAAAACATGCTAAAATGTTATTTTTTATTGCTTTGCTTTGTTTTAATTTAATTTTTGAAATTTTTGTAGCAGTGCCGGGCTTATAAAGGGGCGGAAAATAAAGGAGTAACCCAATCGACTAAAAAAAAAATCCGAAATCAAAGTAAAATATTAGTAACACTTACAAAAAAAATTAACCTCCTAGCTCTTTTTTTAGGCTTTATGCCGCCAAAATCAACAAATCGCCCATAGTGCGGTGGTAGAAGCGATTGGTCTGAGCAGCGATGATTTCTCTATTAACAAATCCTCGATTCAGCTAATTTGTACTGAAACTAGAAAATCAAGGGCAGAAGCAATAAAATCTGACTCCAAAAACAATGTACCCGACGTAGTCACTGTCCATTGGGACGGAAAACTATTACACGGGTTGGATGTAGGGAGTTCAAAAGAAGATCGCTTGCCAATTATTGCTTCATTTGACAATAGATAACAGCTTATTGCAGTGCCGAAACTAGAAAGTTCTGCTGGAATACAACAAGCTGAGGCTGTCTCAACAGCTCTCTTTGACTGGAACCTTCACGTTAAAGTACAAATAATGTGCTGCGACACAACAGCTTCCAATACGAGCCATTTCAATGGAACTTGTGCTATTTTGGAGCAAACTTTAGGAAGAGAATTTTTGCTTTTCGCCTGTCGTCATCATGTTTATGAATTGTTTCGAAAAGCTGTCTTTGAAACCAAGATTAAGCAAATTACTAGTAGCCCATATATTCCAATGTTCAAAAAGTTCAGAGAAAATTGGAAAAACATTGATTCTAGTAAAATGGAACCAACTCTTAATTTCATAAAAGAACGTGTTGCCGAGACAGACATTTAAGCTTTGTTACTATTTATAAGGCAGAATTAGACAAAGGTTTTGTAAGAGATGACTACCGCGAATTGGTCGAACTGTGCGTAATATTTTTAGGAGGAGACACAGAGGAAAAATTAAAACTAAGGACCCTGGAGCTATGCATCAGGCAAGCTGGATAGCGAGAGCGATATATTCTTTAAAAATATGTTTACTTAATTCGCAGAATGACTGCGAAGGACAAGATGAATGAAGAAAAAGTTGTTTGGTAAGGTAAATTATTTTTTTATTATATTTTCAAAATTGTTGATGATTGGATGTTATTTAACTTATTTTTTCTGACAAAACACTGGATGATTTCGTATCGGAAAAGAGCAAACAATTTTTATCACTGCATATCAACGACAGTTTTCTAAAGGAAGATGTATTTTCTTAGAATAACAATGCTCCTTTTTAAGAAGCTAAAAGAAGAATAAGTTATTTGAGAGTTGTTAAATTAATGCAAGATTTTAACCGACTTAGCACGGCTGAAACAGAACAAAGACAGTTCTAGCTGCGTTCAGGAACATAGAAAATTGTATCCGGACTGTAAAAAAACTACTCTAAAAAGAAGATACCCTGAATAATTGTTATGACTTTATGTTTTTAATTAAAGATTAATGTTTATCTAATTCATTTTTTACTTTTATTCACTTAATTCATTGCATTTATAGTGATTTTATAACAGACCGAAATTTCAGGACAAAACACGTTTTTTACTAAACTTTGAAGCTCGGTCGGCACGGGTTGCAATTATGCTAGATTGATAAAATTTTATATTTAAGTTCCCTATAGCATTACTAAAAAATATAGAGGGTATGCGTTTCGAAATTCGAAAAAAAATTTTTTTTTGTCATATAAGGGACACCCTAGCGAGTATACTAGGTTTGGGACACACAGCTTCACCGACAGCGTGGTTGGGAACCAGTAAACAGCAAGAAAGAGCTAAATCACCGTTTCATATCTTCAAAAAATCCCATGCGTTCCGTTAAAATGAATAATATGTGAATAGCATATAATAGCCTTTTCACACTCAGCACATTTAAGAGGAACGCATGTGAAAATGTGAAGATGTGAAATAGCGATTCACACTGTCAACATCTAACATCTAACATCTTGCATCTTATATATGCAGTTTATAAACTATTCGTTTACCATAATTATTAAGTTAGTTAACAAAATCAAACTACAGATTTTCATATGTTAATCACCGCTGGTACTTTTTAATGACCCACGATATGTTATTGTATATTCAAATGTAATAGTTAAAATACAGAACAAATGTATAAAATTGATCTCTACTTTTTCCTTTCATCACACTAGAAGCTCTGAATGAAACGCTTGCTGGATCGGCTTGTTTATTTTTTGTATCATATATTGCCGCACATTTTAAATTGGCGCCTTCTTACGAATTCAAGGCTGCCAATCTTTTTGTGGACATTGTTTACAATTTCGTGGCGAATTTAGAGCTGCACAGAAAAATAATCGAACAATTTCTCATCGGGACGTAATAAGATAGGAACATTTCCGCAAGATGTTGGAATGCTGATGAAATTTTCGGAACGGCAAAACATGCGCAACATCTTCCAGCCAAAAGATGTTAGATGTTAAATGTGCCCCAGTGTGAATAGCCTATAAGTCATTGCGTAAAAAATCGAAAAAGGTTTCGATAACTTTACAGCCTTAATTTTTTTGACGTTTAAGTTTTGCCTTTAAGTTTGTTTTCCAATTTTCAGTCATTCGTCTGGTATAAGCTGAACAAAGCACATCAATAAATTTTAAAGATTTTTGGTTTGTTAAATAATCTAAAAAACATTATTTAATTTTTGAAATATAAGTGTTTTGTATTTTATAGAGCGAGTAAAAATGGATTTACGCAATTGGGAACATGTTATATGAAAATGGGTTGATGGCTGCAAATTTATAGAGCAAACCCGGAATCCCATTGCAGAAACGAACTTGGAATCATTCTTCAGCAAATACTCGGAGCATACAAATTTGCATATCCCACAACAACAACAGTTGCAAAAATTCCTTCGAGTTGCTTATCCCGATTTTATACCAATATTGACTCGTGGCATTGTCGTAGGTACGGATTACATTTATGTATACACTCTGCAGGAGTTACGCGTACATAAAGGACCCCCAAGAATACTTTTATGAAATTCTCAATAATTTACCGATCGAAATACAGCAGAGTATAAAGATCTTTTTACAACTGACTGATGCGAATGCCAAGTTGTCAAAAAACTGTCTGCGCAAATATATTGCCAATTGGGCCTGCCAAATGAGTGCGGATGGTGTTTCTGCTAAATCCAATGTTGGATTGTCGTCGATCCAAGAAAGTGGAATTGGAGAACATGACCGAACCATATCGACAACAAAGCTGTCGGGTTCGCTTTCTAAATTAAACATACAACGCATCAAAAACTCTCCGATTAAGAAACGGAATGAGGACAATGAAACAAGTAAATACTCGCCTATCCAGGAAAAAAATGAACTCAACAAAGTACAGTCAACACTAGGCAGTGGTTACAAAAACAAAACGGAAGAATTCGGTAAGTAGAAAAATATATTTATATAGGAAAAGAAGCAATATTTAATTTTTCATTCGATTTCGAAGGCTCATTTCCCGAAAAGATGGATGCATCCGTTGATAATCGACTAGGTGAAATACAGATGGACAACAAGCAAATGTCTAACGAATCGGATAATCTGCATCAAACTCCAAGTGACGGTGTTGAGCAAATACGCAAGATTGTTTTAAAATATGCACAGCTCCATGAATTAGAATTGTATGAAAATAAATCAAGCCTGGATGAACTGCAGCACATGAAAAATGAGGTGGAGCTGATACAGTTGGTCGAATACTGAAAAAAGGTTGTAACTACTAAATGTCAAGAACAAAAAGAGGACTTTCAGGAGTATGTGGCATCAAAGGACATACATTTTTATTGTTTGGAGCAGCAGTTGTCCGATAGTCAAAGCGAACTGAAAGAATGGAAAGCTAAAAGGGAGAAATACAAGGCGCTGTTGCGAGAATACAGTGATTGCCTTGGAGCACTGTGCGTACTCGTAGAGGCTGATTCCTGGGATCAGGCCATGAAAAATATAGATTCAATACTAACCAGTAAGTGTGAAATGAGTCAAGCCATTGGCTTGAATGCCAATTTAGAGCAACAGTTGGCTTTGTGCAGCCAACGCAAAGAAATGGAGCTGCTGCATTAGAAAATTGACAACGATGAAAAATTGCTAAATTGATAGACCGCATACAGCTTTATAAAACTTTTATTAACCAATTCTACAATAGGTTAATGCTTATGCTGAGCAGCTCAGCCGACGCTCCGCAGACCGATATAAGAACTAAAGGCAATGCCAATATCGAGCAGCATTTGGCATATGCCCAGAACATAATGTTAAATGCAGTTCAGGAAACTTATAGACAATTGTAAAAAGGAACTAAAAGAATTGCGCACAATCGCAGCTGAAGATTTATCGAAGATATATGAAAGAAACGACTCTTTAGTGTTGGAAAACATAGAACTCACTAAGAGAATGGAACGAGAGTTGTTACAAAAAGAAGAGGAGACTTACAGACAAGAGTGCAGATTCATGGACGTATCCCAGCGTTTGGATGTTTCGAACGACCAACTGCAAGTGCAGCAAAACTCCATATTGGAGTTAATGCATAAATTATCCATAAACGTGGATGCATTCCAAGCCCAAGATGTATCTGCCATTCAAATGACTGAAGCAATCCATCCGAACGACACGCTGCAATCGAACTTTACACGTAATTTGGAACTTGTGCATCATAAGGTGGACGAGTTCTTGCGAAGCTTAAAGATTATGCAGCAACAAACTGAATGGCAAGCAAATTGCATATTTGGCTTGGAACTTAACTGGGAGGAGTACTTGGCAAGACAATCACTTGATTCGCAAAAAATTAAGAATCTGAAATGCGTTCATATAAAGATAAAGGCGGAAAATTGAAGAATGAGAACTGAGATTGAAGACCTGAAGGCATCGTTATCTGCAGCAGACACTAAAATGAAGAACATTAATGATGCCATGGAGAAGCTTCAGCAACGAAATGCACTTTTAGTAGAAGAATTACTTCAGGAGAAAAGAGAGCTAGATGGACAGTTTCAAAAAACTCTTTTGGAATACAGTCAAGCAACCATGCGCATTAAGGAGCTGCGCCAAGAAAACCAACAGAAATCTATTATTGCTGTTGAGCTGCAATCAAAGGTGAAGAATAGTCAAGGCCAATTAGAAGAATTGTTGAAGAAACTGCAGTGCCAGCAGCTTGCAAAGGATACAATGCAGCGTGATAATGCCACTTTGCAAGTAGATAATATGAGACTTAAAAACGAGCAGACCCTACTCGCCGATAATTTAAAAAAAAAGGAATGCGATCTCGAACTGTCCATGAAACGATGTTGAAAGCTGGAAAAAATTCGTAGTGATATGGAGCAAAAAATTCGAAATTTGCAATTGGAACGTGAGGATCGGATTAAAACAACGCTTAACCATGAGATTGGTGGATTCAACAGTCAGATTGAACAACTAAAGAAGCTTAGCTCTGATCAGGAAAACGCTATATCCCTACTCAAAGATAAATTGAAGGAAACTTACGAGAAAAACGTAAAAATAAATGAAATGCAAACAGAGAATATACAAAAAGCAGACATGATGCGAAACAAAATGAAAGCAGAACTCAATCAGAAAGAGGAGGAAATTCTAATGGTACAGAGTAAAAATGAGAATCTGCTTTCTGAGCTGATAAGACGAGATACTGAGCAACAGAGGTATAATGAGCTTTTGAATAAACAACTTTTGGATTTGAACCAGCAACCTACCAAAATTCAGAACGAGGTCCAAGAGCTGCATAAGATTAATGAAAATCTTATAGGCAATCAGAAGGCAGTGGATGAAGTGGAAGAAAAGCTGCGACAAGAGCATATCAAATGCGACACTCGAGTGCCAGCTACTACAAGTTAAGCATCAAGCTTCCATAGACGAGCTAAACCGTATGGGACGACTTTTTGAATTGGGTCGTGAGCAACAACAGCCAGTTGGGCATTTCCAAGATGATGACGAGGATCAAGCAGAGCAGGCATCGCGACCATCGGATGCTGTACATGTTGATAATAACAATAACAACAAATGGTCTTTGTGTAAATGTTGTGGTTCCTTCTTAATTTTGGGTTTTATGGTCTGGTTATTTTTGGCATTACTGGTTGCTGCTTACATCAATCGATTAAATTCCTCTTATATGAATTAGATGATATATAATTTATATTATGATATATATTAGAATGTGACAAAAATTTAAAGAGGATTAAATATAATGTAGTCAAATTACGTTTTAAACGAAAATACTTTTTTTAATATCTCAGTTTAAGTCGTCCCACATATACCGAGTCGATATAGTATGTTATACGAGTGTATGAGCCTGAAACTAAAACATGGCGTACGTTAAAGTCGGGCGCGGACGCCGTTGAGATTTCATGTATTGCAAGATAGTTGCAAAAATAAATATAAAATATAAACAACGAATTTGTAAGGCAAAATGATGTTTTGACCGATCGTTCCTATGGGAACTATATGATATAATCAACCGGTTTTGATCAAATTTGGTACAGTGCTTGAGCACAAACAAATGAAACACAAGGAATTGTTTTACCTTAACGTTTTTTAACCGATTTGTCCTATGGGAGTTATATAATATAGTCAACCAATTTCGATAAGAAATAGTACAGTGCTGGGGAACTTTAAAAAGCCTCCGCTAAATTTAGTTACGATATCTTCATAAACAAACAAATAACACAGGTCAACATGGTTCAGTTGTTGGAAAGCTAAGAGTCATTTCCGAAGTAATTTGGTGCGTAGAATCCGAATCGGCGTCAGAACTGGCCCATCACGTCAGGATTTTGAGATATTTATTATATATATTTATTTTATATATTGGGAACATAACCTCAAATATCCATCTAAAACTTTTGTGTTTTTTTTTATATCTTCTGAAACACTCCTATGGGGGAACTGTATAATGTAACCTCGATATCAAAAAAGTTGAATAAGCTTGTCTTTCCATAATTTTGGATAATGCACCAGGGCATCCCTCTAATTTAGCCGAACTATCTGAAGATGTCATGATTGAGTACCTTCCGAAAAATACAACAGATCTGATTCAACCAGGGTGTAAGAGCCACTTTTAAGGCATATTACCTTCTCCGAACTTTCCGACAACATATAAGGTAAACCAATGGTAAGTCTTCAAGTAAAACATTTTGAAAAAGCTATAATATCAAGAATGCTGTTGACAGTACCAGTGAATCATGTAAAGAACCAACGTTTACAACAATGAACCATGTTTGAAAAAAAAATGGCCAGAATGTGTAAAAAGTTCTGATGCCGAAGTTAATTTCCTTCCTGAAATTAGGCAAAACATTTTGGATCTAGCATATGATCTCGGCTTTGAAGGTTTGAACAAAGGTGAAATGATTGATTTACTTGAAGCTGATAAGGAACTCCTTTCATATAAGGAACTCATTCAGTTGCAAGCAGTATCGGTATTTGATGATGAGACAGACCTTGTTGTATCCAAACAACTGACATCAAAAAATTTGTCGAAAGCTCTTTCCTATTTCGAAGAAGGAATAAACATCCTCATTGAAAACGATCCTGACGTGACATTCAGCGCTAAAGTTTCTCGAGCAATTAACTCAACCATAAGCTGTTACAAATCAATGAAGAACGAAATGGACAAAAACAAACACCGTTGGACAATCATTTAAGCCAAACCCGTCCTTTCCAGCGAAAAATGATGACATTGATCTGCATGTTACCATTTTATATAACATGAAGTTTATATTATATATTATATTATTATTATAGTTGTAATCTGTTATTATTATATGCACAAATGAATTTAATTATGTTTTTGCTTTAAATTAAATAAAAAGATATGTTACATATTTAACAAATTTGGAACCGATCCCATTGAGTTTGTATGAATTTGTATTAGAATAATTGATTCGTTGTACGGCTTTTCGCTTTACGGCCAAGTTTCGTGGAACGTATCTAGGCCGTAAAGCGAGGTATGGGTGTACTATATTAAACAATTAATACTTGACGTATTTAATTACAAAAAATTGCAACCTTTTTAATTTAGAAATACAGTTTGTTTTGTAACTAAGCGGTGAATATAACGTTATAAAAAGATTGAATTTTTTAATTGAATAAATATACTTATCTTATATGTACAATTCTGGTGTCACAATATTAGTTACCATACTCCTCCGAAACGGCTGGACCGCTTCTCATGAAATTGTGTTTCCCTATTGGGTAGGTGTGAGAATAAGTAATTAACTATTTTCCATACCGCTAAGTGATAAGGGTTGCCACCCCTACTGTTTTTTTTTAATTAAAGGTAGGCATTGTGTACATTGTCCGATTAACTTATATTTTGTAGGTAATTGTTTTTGTCGAAATGAAACACATAAAACTTATAAACGTTATAAATTTTATTTTATTGAGGCACACAAAATTTCATGGGAATCGGTAAAGCCGTTTCGGAGGAGTATAGTTCCCAACATTGTGACACGACAATTTTTAAGAAGAAACTTATGTTTTACGAGTTATGGGTGTTCTCATGAACAAGTCGATGAACTTGAAATCTCATTTCCAATTGTTTTAGAGGTTGTCAATACGGAGGTTTAAGCCAATTGCGATGTGTTTGTGTGAATTGGTTCGTGAGATATACGCATTTTTGTGAATATTGGTTTTTGTGTGAACATACTACTCCGAAACGGCTAGACCGATTCTCATGAAATTTTGTATGCTTTTTGGGTATGTCTAAGAATCGGCCAACATCTATTTTTTATATCCAGGGTTGCCACCCCTAACATTTTTTTTTTAATTGTTCGACAAATTTTGTTTTATTTATTTTTTTGTGTGGCATTGTGTACATTTTCAGATTAACTAATGTTAATGTTTTACGTGTTACGGGTGTTGTCATGAACGCGTCGAAGAATTTCAAATATGTTAGAAGTTGTCAATACGGAAGTTTTAAGCCTATTGCGATGTGGTTGTGTGTATTGGCTCGTGAGATATACGCATTTTTGTGAATATCGTGATAAGTTGCATAGTAGAAAATTATTTAACACCGCGTATTGGACATTAAGTGCAGACAGAAGCGTAGTCGCAAAGGGGTTGAAATGTAGTTTCTGTGGGGCATGATTTTATTAGAGATGAGAGCTCTCTTAAGAATACTTAAGTTCGTCCATACGGCTTTTTAGAGAGTCATGAAAGTCAGATAATCCAAAAATCTTATGATTGTCTAGATAAGCTAACTAATCTTTTACGATGTTCATAAACTTTCAGATTCTTCAAAAAGTTTGGGCAAGACAACGTCTGCATGAGGAGCTGGCTGCTACGATGCAGGTGTCCAGGTTGAGTCATAAATTGAGTTAAGCAAAGATCAAAAATCATTCAGGCATTCAAATGCAGTGCTTCTTCACTCACAGATTTCCACTAAATTATTGATGAATGAGCAAATGAGCCCATTGAGCTGGCTCAAACAATGCCAAACCAACATACTACAATGTCCAATGGGTAGTTCAAATCGAGATGACTTCATGTTGGAGCATGTTGGGCTTTTGGACTGTTTGGTTGTGCTTCGTTCAAACAAAACTACTGATTGTTGCCAAAATGCAAAGGGCGTGGGGAGGACTACAAAGTGCTTCAAGTGCTGGCCACTAGGCAATATCGAAGTTGCCAAGTCAGTCGGGACGTCACAATTTTCCATTAATTCAAGTCATTTAAAGATGCCTATATTTATGTTTACAATTGCACAATGAGCCAAAATGTAGATTTTGTAGTAAACCCGTTTGGGATGTGTTAAGATTCCCCTGAACCCATTTTCCCAAAACCTTTAATTCAACAAGCCAATAATCAGATTTTATTTCATACGAAAGTACAAAAATAAAAATAAAAACATTTTTAAGCACTTATAGCTTTGGCACCTACTTTGCGCAAAGATTTCTTGTTAACCAGATTAGGCTTTATTACATCGAACGAAATCGTAAGCGACTCATCTATGGACATCATGGCGCCTGCATTGTCAAACTCACCGCAGTAGTTGGGTGCCGAAAATATGGTGACCAGCTGACGTTTGGCAAAGAACTCATAACCATCCTCGACCACTTGATGGGCACGGCAGATCAAATCGAGCTTGTGACGATACAAAAATCGGCTGACGACGTCCGAACCAAAAGTGACGCTTATGCCACGTGTATTGTCGCTCCAGCCTATTATGGAGGGCTCCGGGTCAGACCAGAGCAGATCGCAAAGCAATCCCTGGTCAGGTACTTCACAAGGTCGTGATAATTGAGCGATCTGTCTCATATTTTGCAGATCTGGACTCAGACCGCCATGACAGCAAAATATCTTCTCTTCCACTATTGCCGACACCGGCATGCAGCTATAGCAATCCACAAAAGTGCGCCATAATTTGATGGTATAACGACGCTTGCATTCGTCGTAGAAACCATAGATGCGATTGATGCTTGCACTTTCGTGATTACCGCGCAGCATGAACAACTTATCCGGATACTTGATCTTATAGGCCAGCAGCAGACACATGGTCTCTATAGATTGTTTGCCGCGATCCACATAATCACCCAGAAACAAATATTTGGTCATCGGTGGATGGCCCCCATGGTCAAATAGTCGCAACAGATCCACAAACTGCCCATGTATGTCGCCACATATTTTAATCGGCGCTTCGACCTCCAGCAGCATTGGTTGACTTAGAAAGATCTGACGGGCACGCATGCACACAGCAGCTATTTCGTTATCTGAGAGATGCAGGGTCTTCTTATTTCGAGATTCGATAATGATGTTGATGAGCTCCTCAAGGCGCGTATTATCGATATCTTCTACCGAGACTATCGACATTTTGAAAGTATTTATTGTATATTTTATACATTTATTTTTGGATTAGTGTGGTATAACCTACTGAGGTTTGTTATTTAAATTTGTGACTTTGTAGGGAACACTTTACAAGACGAAGTAAAATCAAGTAGATGTTGATCATACTTGCCTAAAGACGTTGGAACATAGATGATGGCAGTGGCTGAAATACTACTACTACGACTTCTGGAATCCTAAGTGGAACATATAGCCTCAACAATCAACTTTGTTATGCGCACAATAACAACAAATAACAATAACGTCATTCCAAGTATAATTGGCTTTTCGGATTTCTGCTTCGATTGTACGCATCCATGTCCTAGCTATCGCCCCGGGTCGTCTAAAACCTTGTGGGTTCCAGCGGAGAGCTTATCGGGCGATGTTGTTATTTAATCATCTTACTGTGTGAACGATCCAGTTTCATTTGTGGCGTTTGATATCATACGCTACTTGTGTTTGCTCCGTGCGTGACCATAAATCGTTGTTTGAAATTCTTTGGGGCCACCGGTTTACAAACACATGGATCTGAAAATTTATGCTGGATGTTTCTTTCCAGGATTCGCACCCGTAAAAGAGCACAGACTTCACATTAGAGTTGAATATGCGAAGTTTTGTTTTGGTGGTAAGTTAATTAGATATCCATATGGGGCCCATATGCAAAAGCAGATCTCGCTTTGCAAATGCGTCATTTGGCGTCTTCGTCCACACCGCTTCTGTTGGTAACTACGCTGCCCAGATACACAAAGTATCGTACGCTATCCAACCTTTCATTCTGTAGTGTAATATAGAGATCCGTAGTCGCGGCGCATTCGCTGCACATGATTTTCGTTTTCGAACTCTTAATTTCCAATCCAACTTTACGCGAGCAGTTGCTGATTTTTTCAAGATTGTCTGGGAGATCGGAGCACTTATTATTATACCTATTATAATATAATAATAGTTACCTAGTTGTGCCAGGAATACCTTTAAATAAAAAACATGATTCTATTTTAAACAATTAATACTTGACGTATTGATTACAAAAAAATACAATCTTTTTAACTCAGAAATAAAGTTTAGTTTTGTAACTTAGCTGAGAATATAACGTAATAAACAGACTGCATTTTTAAATTGATTAAATATAATAATTATAATATAATAAAAGTTACCCAGGTGTGCCAGGAATACCTTTAAATAAGAAATATAATATTATATTAAGCAATTAATACTAGACGCAATTTTTACAAAAAATTTCAATATTTTTAATTTTGAAATAAAGTTTAGCTTTATAACTAAGCGGAGAATATAACGTTATAAAAAGATTACATTTTTAAATTGAATAAATATACTTTTTATTATGTAATGATAGTTACCTTATTGTGCAAGGAATACCTTTTCACAAAAAACATCTTCTTTCAAGTCCTTCAACTCCGGTTGGGGCATAGGGCGGCGACAAACTTCCTCCATCCTTCCCGATCTGCGGCCAGATACTTCAGCTGTGGCCACGTTTTACGCTGTGTTGCTGCTTCGGCCAATACTGTTGATTTTCAAGTAGTTCTTGGTCTACCAACTCGCAGTGTACCTTCAGGATTCCATTCGAAGGACTGCTTCACGATGCTGTCGTTTGGTCTCCTCAACGTGTGGCCAATCCAGCGCTACAGCGGCCATCGGATCTTATGAATGTATTGAAGGCAGCGGTTTACAAATGCCTTTAAACTTTTCGAATGCAATTTAGCGCCGCTCGCGCCAAAACTTCTAACTGCATAATCAGAGCGCTGTTACTTATTAAGCGAGCTTTTACTGTTTATTAAGTTCGCTAAAGCTCGATTATTAGGCTTATTTTCAAAATGCAGAAGTAACAACATTTAAGGTTCATGAACTGGGTGTATGGCCACTACAAGAAGTGCATGTAAATGCTTAAAATTTCTGATCGCCATTCACTTGGGAGTGGCCAGAAATGATTCTTCTGATGATCGGTTCAAGCAGCTCACAAACTTCCGACTCTCTAGTCAAGTATCCTCTGGGTAATTCAATCCCCTGAACAACCGTTCTGGGAGCTAGCTAATTGTGAGAATGCGAATCTTAGCGTCTGTTCCCCATGATGGGGCGGCTAAAAAAGACGTCTGTCCCACAGTGGGCGGTCTCAAATTAGTATGTGTTCGACCATCCAACAGGCAGGTATCCCTATCGAGCTCGAGCTTATGGGGCTATTACCCATATCTTGGAAAACACCAACCTAGCGAAACAAAAATGTAAACTACATGAAATATGACAGCGAACGGAATAGATTCCCCAAGGGGTAACCATATATTGGCTAATCCCCTACTGCCGAAATGGTAGTAGTTACCCGCACATCGGATTTGGGGGTGCGACATCTTTCATGTGAATCTACGACAAATTTAAGAATCCCGTTCTACGGATGGAATTTTGGCTATCGTAAACGTTCGCTAATAGGAGCTTGGAATGTCCGATCCTTGTATTGCGCAGGAAGGTATGATCAGGTCGAACGCGAAATGATCCGCCTTAAAATCAATATTTTGGGTATAAGTGAAACCAAGTGGAGAGGAAGAAATGAATTCATTTCACAATCGGGGCTGACATCAATGGTGTATTCCGTCGAAGAGGAGAGAGAAGGAGGCCAACGATTGAATGGTGTTGAAATTATGCTAACTAGAGAAGCGAGACGCAGTCTCATCTCCTGGAATACGTTTTCGGAGAGAATAATAGCTGCGAGATTTCACTGCAAGGTCCGAAACATCACCATTATTCAATGCTACGCACCTACAAATGACGCGGCAGACGAAATAAAAACCGCTTTCTATCTCCAACTAAGCTCGGTACATAATTGTGCTCCAAAAGGCGATATAATAATCATCATGGGTGACTTTAATGCCAGAGTCAGACCGGACAACACATGTCTCGAACGAGTAATGGGAAAGCATAACTTTGGTTCAAGGAACAACAATGGTAATTTGTTTGTCAATTTTGCAATGCGCTTAAGCTTGTTTTGGGCGGCACTATATTTCCTCACAAGACGTGCCACAAAATCACCTGGGTCTCCCCGAATGGGTTTGAGAGCCAAATCGACCACGTTATCGTGCAACAGAAATGGAGGAAATCGCTATATGATGTCAGAAACGAGAGGAGTGCGGGTGCAGGGAGTGACCACCACATGGTACTAGCAGGTATCCAGATACGCACAGCAGCTGTCAAGCGGCGAAATGGAAATGCAACCAAATTCAACAATAATGCTCTGAAGGACCCCAACACATGTCGGAATTTTATCACCGCACTCAACGGCAGAGCATCGACTACAATTGAATTAGGGGCACAATCAATAGACGCGATGTGGGGCAAAGTAAAAAAGGCGTTTATTGACGCTGGTTCCGAAACTGTGCCTAAAATGTCGAGTGA
>JBAMAX010001253.1:0-19124 GCA_037043745.1 Chymomyza amoena
TTGCCCATTGGCAAACAATACCCGATTTTAAACAAAAGGAATTCCTCTGTCTAAGATATCAACTTACAGTGCCTTTAAGTAAAGGGTTAGAGATGTTGAGTAATCCGATAAATATTCTGGAGCGGCGTAAATTTAAACATCTGTCTACCATCGAGCATAGATGGTTAATGTTCCTAGCAGTTGTAAAACTTAATGTTTACTTTTCGAAGCAGGTACTCCGGACATTCCGAATATAGTTACACAATTGACATTCAAGGTAACTCCGCACAGCTAATCCATCTAACATAACCAAGAAAATTAATTGAGAACCTCGGTAGCTATATCCAAAAATAAGGAAGAACCCCTAAAGACAAACTTTATAGTTGTTATCGAAATAGGTAGACTTAAACATACACTATTCTGCAAAAGATTAAGACCACCTGAAAACGTTTCTCCATCTGATAGGAGAGGAACTTATTCTGCAACAAAATAACAGAGTTAACTTTGCAAAATTTGGAAAAAACAATTTTTGTAAACATAGCAAACCTTTAACAGAGCAAACTTTTGTCAAATAAAAAATTTATTTCGACAGGAGCACAACTAACATAATAATAATTTCTGTAAATTTAATTTCTATATTTTTTTTTATAAGTTTAACTTGAGAGGTAAGTAACTAATCCTTAACAAAAGTTTTTCACACCGATATATATTCCTCATTTTTAGTTGTTGACTATAACAAAAATGCTCGTCAAACGAGGATCTTGCAATCCATATTACAATTACGCACGATTATTTCGTATATAAAATAAAAATATTGAAAAGAAATATCGATTAACAGAAGCAAGTAAAAAAGTGGGACCAGCTCTTACAGGCAGATAAAGAGCAGTTTTCCAAGAAAAATCTGGCCAAAGATCGATTAGTAAAACGACAACTCTGCAAGCCGGTTAATAATAACCAAAAACTGCCGCTTGCAAGCTAAGCTTGGGACTCAATAAACAGCGGGTTAGAGTGTAACCGGCAGCGCAATGTACACGCTGAAGCTACTCCTGGTAGTTCGGTCAGTATCGGGGTAAACAGAGCTACTAACCAATCGGGAGTGAATGATGAGCAGAGTGCCAGACCCTCTAACGCGCACCTAGCTTGCTCTGCTCCTACTGAAAATGAAGGAGTGAATAGGGGCCCAATAAACAACGGATTACATTGTAACCAGGGGCACAATGTACAGGCTGAAGCTCCTTCTGCTTTTCGGGTCAATATCAGAGCTACTAACCAGTCGGGAGTGAATTGTGAGCAAAGTGGCAGATCCTCTAACGCGCAACCAGCAGGTCCTGTTCCTAATGAAAATGTCGGAGATGATAATGAAAGTTCGGAGGAGGGAGCAGTTGAATCACGTTTAAGTACAACCTGGGGTTGGATATTCGGCCCAAATGCAGATTTCAATTAAACAAGCTTACTTTTTAAACTTCTACATAATAAATAAAAAATAAAGAATTTTATCAACATCCACCCATACTTCAATCCAGGGCAACTACACACGATCTCAACCCTGGCCGTGCACAACTTGGTGTTAAATTTACTATGGGTTTTCCAATGTGAAATGTTTTATTTTAAGGGTAATTTTGAATCTATCATGAACGAATTTCATAATTTTTTTAAAAATGTATTTTGTTTTCTTATATTTAAGAATCTAAAATTTCACAAACTTTAAAGATTGGAAAATAATTTATTAAATTTATTTATTTATAATATTTTTTTATAAACTTCTTGAACCCTTCTCCAGAAATCACAAAAATATGATAAATGTTCTATTAAGCTTTTCAATCATAATTACTTCTAAGTTCAAAATCTGAATATAGCTAATAATTACCTACTTCGTAATCCCTAAGAAGTAGTGAATAAAATTGAAAAACCGAATATATAAAAAAAGCAAAAACCGCTTTCATGTCTGATTTTTAAAAAATTGGTTTTATTTACAAAATGAATACAAATATGCGATTGCTTTCATATAGTACTTATTCCAATAAAGTCAGTCACCCCTTTACACAAATACAATCTACGCTTTTGGTTTCTCATATCGTACAAGTCCTTGATATTCTGTATGTTCCAGCAGCCATTTTGTAAATTTATGCCATGTATTATTAACTTTATGAACCCAAATAATGCAACACTTTTTAGTTGGTTTTGTATCTGTCTTTCTGGCTATTTGTAAATATCTTTTTAATTGCAATTGACCACAAAATAAATTTTAATATTTTCAGGGACTGCATTTGGTGTTGGACCTGGACCTCTAGTAGGAGCTGGGGCTGCAGTTGAAGCTATAGCCAAAGCCACAGCGCGGCACTGTTGGAAACTTAAATGGGCAGCCACATTGAAAAGTCCACAAATTGCTTAGGAAAATTCTGAAATGAATTCTGGACGCAATACAGAGACAACAACACTCTCAGTCAATTACACAAATTGCATTTGTGTTTGTCCAGCTGGATTTGCATCATGCACACGTTTGGCCACACACACACAAAGATGAAGTCTGCCTTGGCCACATATAGTCACTGTCTTTGCCTGCATCCTGCATCCATTTTCCCAAAGAAATTTATTATATATAGAGTACAAAAAAAAAACTAACATGGGTGTCTGCTACCAAATGGGCATGAGAGTGTGTTTGTGGATGCGTCTTTTGTGTCCGTGACATGTGCAACATTTTGCACTCTGAGGCATCAATGAAAATTTGTTTTGCTTGCAAATGATGATTGAAACACAACGCTGAATCTTAATTGAAAGCCAATGGAGCGATTTGGCCATGAACATGCAACACAATCCGGTCAGAACAGACACATAGACACATGTGGCACTAACAAACTGTTGATGCCACAGCTGACGTTAAATAGCATGTTCCCCTGTTCATGTGCGAACATTAGGAGAACATGTGAAAAGATTTCACTTTTAGTCAGTTGCTTTTTGATGCCTTCTTTAGGCGTTTTCTAGATGGCTAAAAAATGGTAATAACAAAATTGGATATGGAAACGAAAAAAGTTTACCTTAAATAAACAGTATAGAACTCTTAGTGCCTAGGCAAACAAAGTTATGTTAATATGCGATTAATTTGGAAATTAAAGTTAACCCAACAAAAACAACAGCAAAAGTGTTTTCGAGAAAAATAAAAAAAAAAATATTTTGGATACATAACGCATTTTCAGTTATCATATCAGTATAACATTAAACAAAATAGATATTACATTACGAATTCTATTTCTATACATTAACAGCAAAACTTAACTATCTATGGACAAAAAAATTATTATCTATAAAATAATTGTTTATCATTTCTGTTATATGGCTGTAAGGTATGGAGAAGCAGTTTAAAAACTCATTTGAAAGCAAAACAAAATATTGAAGATTATATTGAACATCGCTCATTACTATCCAACAAAATATTTACATATAAAAACTAATATTTACATGATTGATAAGCTCATATATCGAAAAACAAGAAAATGTTATCTAAACATCAATGAAAATCAAGACCTTTTAAATGGTTTTTAGTAAAATATTACTTATTTTTATTATATCAAGTTGTTTTTCATTTTCCTATGGCTATATAACGATAAATCTTCGGCTATAATAATACAACTAAAATAGTTATTCATCCTATACCATACCATATGTTTCAGTTGAAAAGATTCATTCTCTGTAAATTACAATAGCTTGCCAAAAAAATTATAAAAATAAATCAAACCAACTAAATAACTAATACTCGATTAATTTCATTTTTTTCAATTTTCTCGACATTATTTGCAATTAAAAATATCGAAACTTACAGAATGCAATTTAATTATTATAAAAAAAGCAACCCATAAGGGGGTAAGCCCTTATTCTTGGTTAAAAGAAATATTGAAAAATTGTACTACAAATCTATTCAAGTTAATTTAAAAAAATTTATATTTAAATGTAATAGGTAAAAGTGCGAAAAGACAAGCAAATCGAAATTCAAATATTGTGCGTGGGTGCGAAGGTGTGCGTGAGCAGATATTTGCCAATTGGTTTTTTTTGTTGTTTTTTTTATGTGCAGGAAGAGCAATAAGTGCATGTGCGAGTGTGTGTGTCAGGAGCAAAAATTGCTCTCTTTAGTGTCTGTTTTATGCTATTTTCCTATTGCGTATTGAGGCCAATAAGTGTAAGTGGCATGGCTATATTCTGCATTACGATCGTGAGAGATGTAAAACTGTAAAAGCAATTTGTCGCGTTTTTGGTTAGCGCCATTTTATAGTATGTGAGTGCGAGCAGTGCGGTTGTCGCTTAAGTAACATTGCTTTGATGTACAAAAGCAGCAAGCAAAATATAAAAATAAAAGAGAAATAGAGAATATTAACACAAACGAAAAGCAAATGCGGGTAAGAGAGAATGTTTTTTTTTAAATTAAATAATAGAATGGATGCATTTTTTATTTAACATTCAAAATATATTAATAGCTACAAAATTATTCTTTAAATTCTTACCGATAGTAATGAAATTCGAAATTTAAGTCAAAAAAGCTATTTAAAGTATATGGTATAAGTAAGTATAAGTCCGCATCGATAAAATTTGGATGTGGCTTTGTTAATTAGAGCCACAAGAAGCAGCTTACCAAAAATTATGATTTGAGGTCACTTGTAACCATAATTAGGTAGAGTCAAATATTGACGCAGTTTGTATATTTTTGACTATAGCTTTTGCTATATTTGTCCGATTCATTTCTTTTTTATTTTTGATGCATAGATTCGCGAAATTATAAGTCATCACTGTGTTAAATTTCAGATGAAAATATTAAACGGTGTGGCCAAAAAACCGCGAAAATCTAGAAGATATTGACATTATTCAACAAACTTCATCTTTTGAGGAAATATGCGCACCAGCTGGTAATGTTTGATGTTTTTAGCTCTTCTAGTCACCGAGATCTAGGCGTCCATTCGGACCAACGGACGGACGGACAAACGCAACCCGAGGTTATGATAAGCATTTTGGTATAAAGGACTAGGGGTCTGCCGCGCCTCCTTCTGTCCGTTACATACATTGCACAAATCTAGTATACCCTTTGTACTTTTAAGTATAGGGAAAACGAAAGTAAATGTTTTTAATTTCAATAAAGTCAATCTTAATTTATTGATTTGGTCATAAATTCGTTAACACCTATAATTAATTTACAAAATCTCAAAATAAATCATTTAAAATCGTGACCAAACCCTTTATAACGTTCATTCAACAAATATTTATTTTTAAAAGGATCATTTGGCGATTGAATTGTTATCTTTCTAGAATAAATGGACGGCCTTTAAATGTTATGTGAGTGCAAGTGCAAATTATATTAAAAGTACTAGTCTTGTATATAATTTTCGAATTATTTGAAAAACACATTTAAATAATTTCTAGCATATAATTAATTAAGTAAACAGTTTTTAAAATGTTTAATTATAGTCGTTTAGCGGTGAAATTTGAGTCACCCGTAGTTTGCAACCACCGGAATACTGTCACTGCTTATCAAGTTCATGCTCTCTAATGGAACACCGAAGTCTTTCCTAAAGTCTAAGCCGAGCCTGAGACCCATAACTCAAAAACCTCCACGACTTAAATGGGGCTGTAGAGAACAGACAGATTTCCAGGAGAAGGTCAAAGGCAATCACTAACTACATAATGTCATTTTCCAATATTGAAAGATCAAATAAATAAATACACACTAAATATAAGTAAGTGTGTGACATCCATTCAGTTCAGATCAGGCCTGAGTCATTCACGGAATCATGTCTGAATTTTCAGCACCCGACATGATCTACGCATTACTTGAAAGTGAATTTAACACATGCATGGACTTGGCTTTCCATTCTGAACCTTAGCCGTAAAAATCAGCTGCGAATTCAGTGATGATGGACTTTGAAATGTCATGACTAAAAACCGAGGTGAATAGCTGTCCCCATTTACAAACCCATAAGCATACAATTCAAAACCAGGTGATTCCGCTTATTCTCTTCGTATGGCGTGCTGCGTTTGACTTGATCACTCAATCAAATCCTGTTCTCACATCATATAATATGGATTACATATACTGAGCCTTATACTCATCTATTATACTTATACTTATATGTATATAGTTATAGGTTTATATAAAAAAACTCTTGGGGCTCTCCAATTCTCACTTACCTCCCCCATGATGCTAAAGACTGTTCCAATCAATCAATATCAAATAAATTAATTTATTAAATTTTTTTATTTTTTCACACAGCAGCGGACATCAAATGTAAGTTTTATTTTATATATTTAAATTAATGCTCATTCATGATTCCTGGATTTAGAGCTTTTTACCTTTGACATGGGTTTTTTCAAGCTTTTTTGATGCTTACGAAGCCATTCATCAAATGTGCTCTGCAATGCGAGTGCCTGCAAGTCTGGATCTATAGAGTACAGAGTTTTCACTAAATACGGTGTTAGTAGTGGATCGATCTCTGTCTGAGCTGCTGCCCATTTGGGCACAACTATGGTGAGAGTTTTCTTTTTGGCTGGAGATGTGTTAGGCAAAGGAGGTATGGCTACCTCAAAGCGCACATCTATATTATTGGCACGTGCAGAGGGTTCTGATGAAGTTTTCCAGCTGAAGTTTTTCAAACCAGCAATGTCTTTGAGCACTGCATTGCTGCAGCAAGGTGCCGATCCATCTCCATCATCATCGCTTGCGCTCATTTTGACCTTTTTTGGTTTGGAGGGTGATCCCTCCGAGTAAGATTCCATCGCTTTTGGAGATAACTTTTCGTTACCGTGATCTGCTGCTGCTGCTGTCTTAGTTGAAACTGGAACATCTTCTGCTCCAGATGTTTGCTGATTAGTCGTTATACTTTTATGGGCTTGAAAATAAAACTTACCTGCATCCGATGATGGCGACTTCTTGCGACTGCCAGTGCCTACTGCTTTGCTGGAACTGGCTCCATCTGGTTCGCACTGTTGGGAGTCTTTTGCGTCGGCTGCACCCTTTTTTAATGTTTTTGGAACCGTTTGAGCCCCAGGCAGATCAAGCCCACTAAGATCTATTTGTACTGCGTCTTTTGACATCATATTGAAGCGCCATAAATATTTAAACTCCTGTAAAATGGCCTCATCGTAGCCCTCATCGAGAAAGTCATTTCGCACATCGTCAGTAACATCATCAATAATGCTTTGATATAGTGGAATCACGGCTATTTGGCTCTCAGGTATATTCACCTTCTTGCTCTTCATTTTACGATTTTCTTTTTTTTTGTACATAAGAACTTCTAGAAATAATGACAAAACAATATTTTTTGACAGCTAAGCCAAATTTTACTTGTCTGTACAACACTCATGCACGTTATATCGATACCGATACCGATAAGCTGTATTGCTAAATCGATTAGTCGAAATAAGAGTGCAGAAAAGGTGTGAGCCCTAATTTCGCTGATCTGGCAACTCGAAAAGCTAATTAACACTACTTCGCCTATAGAAGTGAGGCGAAATTTTTATTAAGGTCCACCTTTTTATGGGCAGAATTAATATTAATGCTCAATTTGGGAATTTAATGAATATATTTTTAAGCGCTTTGGATCATTTTGAATAATTAAAAACACTAATTAAATCGATTACCAATCTAGTCTAAAAATTTGTGGTTTTCATACCAAAGTAGGCATCTAATTTTCATTTTAGTATTTAATTACCTTACAAATTTTCATTACTACAATATTAAGATATTCAACGTAAAGACGATACGAGTATATTGTGAAAATAAAAATTTCTTTTATTGATTACCTTTTTCAAATTTTATCATGGTCGATCCGGTGGAGGAATACATTTTTCTTGTAAACTGTCATTATCCCAAATTGGGAGACGACATATATGATGTCCTTGAAAAGGCCGGTGCCACCGAAACTCGTAAGAGTATAACATTTGACGACTTTAAGAGTAAAAAACTAGCTTTTGAACGATTTGCGTTTTTAGTGCGTTTTAAAGCCACAACTGGCAGAAAGTTTCCCATCGAAGCAGCTTTGGATGTTCAAATATCTTATCTAAAGTCGTTGCCCTTTATATGCTGCTGCAGTATTGGTGATGGCTACTATCGTTTCTTTGCTATGACTAATTTTGGTAAATAATTTCCTAAGAACAAGGGGACTGCTGCACGAAAAAACTAAAACTGCTTATTTACGTTATTGTTCCTTAAAAATAAATTTACACCAGCATGAAGTGTATAGAGTATTTGGAGAGATCTTTTTTGTTGTTGGTTTGTGCGTAATTGGAAACTTAAAGGAAAGCTTAGACTTATTTCATTATGATAATGCAGTCTCTTATTATGGCACACCCACATTCAGTCATATCCTTCAGGAAATCTTATGTTTAGAAGTAGAAGAGAGCTGAGAAGAAAAGTAAAAAAATTAAATTTAAAATTTAAAAAACCCCCGACACAAGAACTTAAGTAATTTTCATTTAAAAAGTAAAAAATAATAAAAGAAACTTAATGTTAAAGTACCTAAGAATCTATTAATAATTCTAAAAAAAAAACCGTCGCGTTGGGGGACCGCTCCTAAACTAACAATTTAAATACAACGGCAAATCAACGCAACATCTTCAGCAAAAGATGTTTGATGTTAAATGTGCCCCAGTGTGAATGGGCTATAATACGAAACACATGAAAATATGTAAGTGAAGAAATCAAAATTGATTATTCCATATAATTTACATATATAAACTAAACCATTTCTAGACCATAATCACAATCAAGTCGTTCTTTTCGGCATCTTGTAAAATACATGACATCGTGTTATCACTAATTGATTAATTGACATAAAATGCATATAATTTACTACACAATTTTTGGTCTTTAAATTTAAAAAAATAACGTACGTTCCTTCATAAAAAACCAAAAACAGAACAAGTTTTTTTTCGACCGATCGTTCCTATGCTAGCTATATAATATAGTCAACCGATTTCGATTAAATTTGACTCAGTCCTTTAATACTTTAAAAAGATCTAAATACCGAATTTAGTTTAAATAACTTTACCAACAGACGAAACACAACGAATTTTGTATAAAAAACGTTTTTTTTTGGCCCGATTGGTCCTATGGGAGCTATATGATATAGTTAACCGATTTTTATGAAATTTGGTACAGTACTTGGAAATCATAAAAAACTTTTAAATATCAAATTTGGTAACGATATCTTTATAAACAAACAAATTATCCATCTAAAACTTTTATTTTTTTGTCGAGGTCGTCTGAAACACCCCTATGGGAGCTATATAATTTAACACCAATATCAAAAAATAAAATAAAGTTGTCTTCTATGGAATGACATGGGATCTAATGTGAAAGTTAGGTTACTCTAGCTGATACCATCTCTGAGATTTAGGCGTTCAAACGGACAGACGGACATGGGTATATCGACTTCTCTATTCACCCTGATCATATTTTAGGTAACTTTGGGGTGTCTCCGACGTCTCCTTCTATATGTTACATACATTTTCGGCTTGCACAAACTTAATATACCCTTTTTACCATACGGTACAGGGTATACAAATTTTTATATAGCGCATATAAAGGAAGCATCAAGCAGTGAATCGCCCCATGCTGATTAATATAAGTGTTGTAAAATATAATTTATTTCTGTATTTGTGATTCGGTCACTCGGGCTCCGGCTCCGACCTTTGCAATTTGCCATTGGAATTACTTCGAAATGCAATTTTGAAAAACAAATTTGGAATTTTTGCAGTCCTGCTGTTTCTCTCTCAAAAGCTCAAAATATTTAGACCAAAAACAAAGCATGGTAAATATTTATTAAATTATTTCGGTTTATATTTTGCAATATAGAATGTAAAAAAACAAAAGAATATATAAAATAATACAAAAAAAAAAATTAAATGCATGCTGCTACAATGAGAAGAATTGAGCTACCGAGGTTGGACATTGGGAATTCTAGTGAAGGATGAGCTGATTTTGTAAGGAATCGTTTTTGTTTCTGTATTGTTGTCCTTCTCAAAACATATTTGCATGTTTGCCAGTGCTGATTGTTATGCAATTTGTATGAAACTTTAAGTACTTCACTACATTTATTGTCAAAAAAATATATTTTATTTCTTCAGCATTACATTATTTATTTCATCCAATTTTCACGCACTCCAATTTTGCACAACCTTTTCGCTTGAAAGTCGCTAATCCAAAAGGCCCCTCAGCATTAGCCAAGCTTCCTTTTATTTCAACATAACATGTCCACATATTAGATGAAGCTGTTAATTAACATTCATCTGTTTATAAATTGAGGTTAAGTTGAGAAGTTAACATTTTGCTTAACAGTAGTTGACAATGTTACGAGTGTGCAATGATTATATACTTTTTGCTTAACGCGAACGGGATAACCCGATACCTTAACTTGCATTGTGCATGATAAACAAAAGCCAAGAGAAAGGCATTCAACAGAACAAAGAGGCGAGTTACAGAGAGATAAACAGTCAGTCTGGCATTTAAAGAGAGCGACAAAGAGATAGAGAGCCAATCAAAGGACTCATAGTCCTTTGGGAGCAAAAGCAAACTGCTGTTAGTTGCCACCTGCAATATTAAGCAGCTCCAGCAAATACAAACAAAGGTAAACAAAAACAAATGTGCAAGAGACAACGCCTAAAAAATACTCTAGATTGTACATATGTATATAGATTACGCAAAGCTTAGCATAGGAATTGGCAACCCTTATAGGCCACGGATCAAAATGGTTTAGAAATATTTTTAAATTATTAACATAGTTCTAAAGATAAAACATATATTTAAGTGTTTTATTAAAGATGTTCTTATTAACATATTATGTTATTTAACATTTTACAAACCAGCAATAACGCCATTCGCAATCTCGCTCTTATTACTGTAATGTATTCAACATGATAATTAAAACGGAAGTGAAAATTTATTGCATGGTTCTTATTCTGACATTGTTCGTATTTTATACGTTGTTCAATACTTATGTATCGATACTTGTCGATACAATTAAAGTCAAAATCTAGTGTCAATAATAATAATATTCAGCAGTCACCTTTAAATATTTGTGATCAAAGTAAGCTTTGGAAGATTTGAAAGTAAATTTTAAATAAATTAATTTTTTTGCGTCGTCGTGTTCACAACTCCAGTACAAATTTTAAAAAATTACAAATGCAAAAATGGCTCAAAATGCACCCAAAAATAAAGTATCGCAGGAATTGCAATTTAAGCTGCACGACAAATTTGTTGCCTTTAAAAATTTTGGTGAGCCACGCAGCAATGTTAAGCTGCTTGCAATTTCTAGCACGCGTGGTCTGCTCTTTGCCGGCAATCCAACTGCGGCCGAGCTGAAAATCTTCATCACTAAAGATTTGGCAGATGCCAAACAGACTTGCAAACAGCCACTGGCACGACAGATACCTTTGCCTAGCGTACCTAACAATATAAACTGCAGCGCCGATGGTAATCTTTTGGCTATAAACTTTACACAAGGTACCATGTTGAGCATCTACAGTGTTGAAACCTTTATGACCGCCAACTATAAAGCCTACAACATCAGATTGGCTCCAGAGGATAATATATATGCAGTACAATTGCTTTGGAATCCTGTGTTGCCCAACAGTTTGGCTGTGGTTCTTAGCAATGGTGCTCTGCGCATGTTCGCTTTAAAAGACTCTGGTAACTTTGAAGTCCTAACTTTGGACAAATCAAATCTAGTTAAATGCGGTTGTTGGTCACCCAAGGGAAAACAAATTGTTTTGGGCTTCCCTAATGGCAAACTGCAGCAGCTCAAACAGGACTTAACAGGACTTAAGCAAACACAGTTGTCTGTCCTCCCAATGTGCTTGAGGCGCCATTTGATACTATAGCTCTACACTGGCTTTCAACTTGTCAATTCGCAGTTGTTTTTCTGCAGCACGGTAAGAACTGTAATCCTGCTTTGTACATTGTGAATGCGCCTAAGGGAGCTCCGCCTAGCTATACAAATTACTACGACATTTGCCATAGTCTTGATGGACCCAGAAATCATCAATTTGATTTTACACACGTGCCCCAATGGAACTTATTGCTAGTTTCCTCGGCTAATAGTGCGGAGCATGCTGTAATGGGTACCGAGGAGACGGGAAAAACACCAACTTGGCTGAATTATGTGCTTCTAAATGCAGCTCTCATTATACCGTTCTCTCAAGATACTCATGAGGAAATATTTCCACTAGGATTTACCTTTGATACTTCCTCCACGCATCAGTTAATCGTTGAAAAACAGAAGCTGGCCACTATGCCTATGGTACATGTATTAGGAACGGATGGCACTTTATTCTGTTTTGACTTTCTTAATCTAATACCTGGTGCATCTTCTGTTTGTTATCCGCCACCATCTGCAGCAGACAGCTCTGGTCAGTTTCGTAGGTGGCACCTCCTCAATTGGCCTTTGATGCAGCGCAACCACTAGCACGTCTACACCGGTACCAACTTTTGCTCCTGCTGCAACGGCAGCCATACCAGTACCTAGTTTTACTGGTTTTGAACAGCCAAAATTGACGGCACCTTCAGCAGGCTCATTTTTTGCTACCCCAGCCACAACTACAACAACTGCAAATAGCGTGTCCATTAAACCAGCGTTTGGAGGTCAGTCGCTGGATAAGCCAAATCTACTTGGAGCAAACACGGCTGTTGACGCGCAAGTGACAAGCGGTGGCAATGCATCTTCTGTTTGTTCTCCGTCACCATCTGCTGCAGACAGCTCTGGTCAGTTTCGCCCGCTGGATACACTGCTAGCTTTGGAAGAAAAGCCTGTTGCAGCTGTCCCACCCACCGGTTTGGATTTATCCAGTTCCTTTGCACCGAATACTGTTACTTCTACACCTGCTCCAACTAAGGATGAGCAGCCTTCGGTGTTTTCTGGCTATGGTGCAGCTACGGGTAAGGTGGCACCTCCTCAATTGGCCTTTGATGCAGTGCAACCAACTAGCACGTCTACACCGGTACCAACTTTTGCTCCTGCTGCAACGGCAGCCATACCAGTACCTAGTTTTACTGGTTTTGAACAGCCAAAATTGACGGCACCTTCAGCAGGCTCATTTTTTGCTACCCCAGCCACAACTACAACAACTGCAAACAGCGTGTCCACTTAACCAGCGTTTGGAGGACAGTCGCTGGATAAGCCAAATCTATTTGGAGAAAACACGGCTGTTGACGCGCAAGTGACAAGCGGTGGCAATACATATTCTGTTGGTTCTCCGCCACCATCTGCTGCAGACAGCTCTGGTCAATTTCGCCCGCTGGATATACTGCCAGCTTTGGAAGAAAAACCTGTTGCAGCTGTGCCACCCACCGGTTTGGATTTATCCTTTCCCATTACACCGAATACTGTTACTTCTACACCTGCTCCAACTAAGGATGAGCAGCCTTCGGTATTTTCTGGCTTTGATGCAGCTACGGGTAAGGTGGCACCTCCTCAATTGGCCTTTGATGCAGTGCAACCAACTAGCACGTCTACACCGGTACCAACTTTTGCTCCTGCTGCAACGGCAGCCAAACCAGTACCTAGTTTTACTGGTTTTGAACAGCCAAAATTGACGGCACCTTCAGCAGGCTCATTTTTTGCTACCCCAGCCACAACTACAACAACTGCAAACAGCGTGTCCACTAAACCAGCGTTTGGAGGACAGTCGCTGGATAAGCCAAATCTATTTGGAGAAAACACGGTTGTTGACGCTCAAGTGACAAGCGGTGGCCATGCTATTCAAACAACACCTGTATCTAACAAGCCGTTATATACAGTTCCACCTACATTTTCGCTCGGAGCAAACACTGCAAGGACACCTTCAGCGGCAGTCAACATCGTAAACGCCGAAAGGGTGCCGCATCAGGATTTTAACGGTAACGAAGAGGAAGATACCATCAATGAAATTATGGACAGCCATTATTTGCACAGGCAAATTAATGCGTTAACCCAAGAGATTCAACAGATGACGGAGAGCAACAATGAAATGCTGTCCATGGTACGATTTTCTATAAGTTTGTGATTTACATTTAAGTCCTTATAAACATTTTAAATTTCCAGGAAAACATTAGCAAACGCCTGGATGATCTACAGGTGTTAAACGAGCAAGCCGACGATGATGATTTTGAGTTGGAGTTGCAGGTACTAAGTTATGGTCTGAATGAATCTTACTCAATGATTGCCGAGTGTCGAACCAAACTTGAAATGTATAAAAATCCCGAGTAGGTGTACTTAAACAATATTTCACCAAAGGCGGTTAAGACTTTGCTCTCTTTTACTTCTAGCTTAACTCGCCTGATGAGCTCAAACACCTATGAGCCCGCTAGTCATAGCACTTTGACGCGGTTACGGAGTTACGTGGCTGCTAATGAGGCATCGCTGAGTCAGGTACAGCGACAAATTTATATGCAATTGGAACAGCATCAGGATGTTATAAGGCGCAGCTCTAAATCCAAAATGAATATGCCGTGCCTGGAAGACATTTATCAGCGATTGACAAATCTTCAAAATCAAGTATCCAAACAGCGTGATGTACAAAATACTATTAAAGGAAAGCTTAGGCAGCGCGGATTACTGCAACCGCGTTTGTTGGAGGAATCCAGTCACAGTCGAACCAATGAAGCGTAGGTTAAAAACTTAATTTTATTAAACAAAAATTTTTAATCGGTTTTATTACAGCGTGGATACTCTGGCGGAAACTATTATAAATATGAGTTTGTCGCAAGTTGTTGATAATAGCTGCGCCAAATTGAGCTCGAAGAAACTACAAGCTATACGCAACATGGTGCAAACCTCCAAAATAAAGATTATTAAGTCACAAAGACCAGATCGCATAGTAAACAAATCAATTCAGGCAGCAGTTCCGGCACAATTGACCAAGACCAGTGCTACAAAGCCCATAACCCCAACTGCGCCACTTCAACAAAAGCAGAGCATAGCATCCAGCACGCCGTTCCCTATTAATAATACTAGCTCCTTTGCCAAATCTACAGCTGATACTGCGCCTACAACAACCTTGAGCTCTGGTGGAGACGGAAAGCCAGCCAAGTTCATGTTTGGAGGAATATGCTTTAGTCAGGATGCTACAGCAACAACAGCAGCGGTAGTCCCAACACAAGCAACAATAACAACTACTTCTACAGCATCCGCGCTAGCAACCATCTTGGCAACAGCTGTTAGATACGCAGCACCTGTAACCGCACCTGCCTCTAAACCCGCTGTTGCACAAGCTCCGGCAATCGGTGGCAGCAGTTTTTCATTCTCGAATGCTTTTAGCAGTCTCAGCACATCAACTACTGCAGCCACTGCTGCAACACCAGCGAATCCATTTGCAGCTGCGCTATCTGCGACACCAGGCACTCTGTTTGGCAGTGCCGCTTTTGCGCCAGCGACAAGTGCCAGTCCTTTCCAGACACGCAGTGTGGCTACAGCCGATATTGCACCACCTGCGGCTAATATTTTTGGCAACGTGCATAAGCCTCAGCCCAGTGCCTTTGGTGCAGCAACAGCTGCTCCAACCGGCGGCACTTTTGGCCCAGCTAGCGCTACTGCTCCAGCAACATGGCCATTCGGTAGTCGTACAGGAGCTGCTGCTTCTGGTGGAAACATTTTTGAAGTTCAACCTGCTGCTGCAGGTTCAATATTTGGCGGTGCGGCGGCTCCCACAAATACAGCCTCGCCCTTTGGTGGTAATTCTACATTTGGCACCAGCAATGCCAGCGCCACAGTTAGACCAGCAAGCGGTGTTGCCGCCACAGGTGGCTCTATTTTGAGACAAAGCGTATTTGCTCAAGCCGCACAGGCTGCGCAAGTCCCAGCTCGTGGCAATATCTTTACTACGCCTGCTTCGCCTCAGCCAGCACCAAATGCGTTTGGCGCCAGTGTAGGTGGCTCTGTTTTCAGTGGCGCTGCCAACTCTGCCGGGGCTGCTAGTGGCGGTAGCAGTCCTGGTTTTGGCACATTTTCACAAACTTCAACTGTTCCTGGCACTTTTTCTAGTAGCTTTGGTCAAGCTGCTGCTGGAGGTGCATTTGGCCTGGGTGGTGTTTCAGTGGCACAGTCTGGATTTGGTACACCACAAGCGCAAACGGCACAGCAGACGTGTGGTTTTGGCGCGGCTACTTTTGGTAGTGCCAAGGCCTTTGGGGGATTTGGAGATGCTGCCACGGCAGCTACGGATTCGCAAACTGGGAAACCCAAAGTACAGAAGCCTGATTTTAAGGGTCCCTCCTTTATGAATTATCGTTGAAAGATTACTGTCCAATTTTAAAAATATATTTTTTTATACAGTAACTTCAACATATTCTCTCTCTTAATTTATGCTTATGCAAGTGATCTAATTTTACAAGGTGGCGTTACCAAATGCATTGCGTTACAGATGTTAGGTCTTAGAAATGAATTTTGTTTCAATTTTTACCCTTAACATAGTAAAACAAATCAATTCGGTAGAATATTGAATAAAGTTTAATTGTTTTTTTAAATTTTATTTTTGTTTTAATCAAAATAAAATGAATGTTTGCAGTATTTTTGACATCAACACTCTGATAGTAGCTTGATCTGTAATTTTCACCAATATCAAGAAGTCTGCACATTTTGAAAATTTGCCCAGAGATCAAAGATTTTGTTTTACTTTCCTGACTAGAATCATCAAAAAAAAAATTTTTAGTCTTAGAAATAAAAAATTAAAGTTTAAAAAACTAAAAAAACAGTTTGCTATTAAAACATGTTCTTTAATTATTCTGTGTTGAATAATGACAAAATTGAGAAAAATTTAGGTATCATTAAAATTTTAATATTGCACATCAAAAATTTTTGCGTAAATAAATGCAAATAAAATATTTTTAATAGACCCATTTTCGAAAGATCGACCTTTACCATAATTAATAAATTCCAATTTTAAACGCATCAAAATAAATTCTTTAACCTTTAGTTTAAATTCAGTTTAGCTGTGAGATTTAATTATAATACTGTACGCGTAAATTCTATTGAGTTGGGATTCATCCCCAAAAAATCTATAAATTTAAAATTCTATGTTTCAACTCCGAGTTTTCGAGGTTTGGGTAAATTATAGATATAGGTATAGAATTGTTATTATCATCATTAATTGGGAGTATATTATTAATTACACTGTCCTACAGAATTGAAAAAAATCAAAGAACTTTTCAAGTGACCTAGTGTACGTTGTAGGTCTTGACGAGTAGATCACGATAGCGTTTTTCAAAATTGTCTAACACCCCCAAAATCGGAAGTTATCGCTTAAAAACCGTTTTTCGGGTCTGCGATCACTCCCACTATCACAACGTCGCCATTTTTCAACCGATTTTCGATTGCTTTACGGTTTTGGAAAGAAGAAGATTAAAGCTTTAAGATGATATACATTTGTTTATACTTTATACAAAGCAACTTCGTGATTTTTTAAAAGTTATCTAAGATTTACACTTTTTTTATTCGATTTTCACACTTTGAAGTCATTTTTATATAACATTTTGTTAAAACACCTTAACTTTTTATATTTAATCTTAAAGAAATATTAATTCCGAGTAAGAAAAGTTATGGTTTATTAAAATCGGTCGATAAATGCTTAAGTTACGACGCTTATTGTAAACAAGAAAATTCAATTTTCATCGACAAAAAAAAAGATTTTAGATGGATAATTCGTTTGTTCATGAAGATATCGTAACCAAATTTGGTATAATGCTTAAGAACAATAAAAAACTTACAAGTGCCAAATTTGGTCGCAATATTTTAGAAAACAAACGAAATACAACAAATTTTGTTAAAAAATCGATTTTTTGACCGATCATTCCTATGGGAGCTATATGATATAGTCTACCGATTTTGTTGAAATTTGGCACATTGCCTAAGTGCTCTAAAAAATTTCAAAACGCCAAATTTGAAGAAAATCGGTTGACTATATCATATAGCTCCCATAGGAATGATCGGTCAAAAAATCGATTTTTTAACAAAATTTGTTGTATTTCGTTTGTTTTCTAAAATATTGCGACCAAATTTGGCACTTGTAAGTTTTTTATTGTTCTTAAGCATTATACCAAATTTGGTTACGATATCTTCATGAACAAACGAATTATCCATCTAAAATCTTTTTTTTTGTCGATGAAAATTGAATTTTCTTGTTTACAATAAGCGTCGTAACTTTAGCATTTATCGACCGATTTTAATAAACCATAACTTTTCTTACTCGGAATTAATATTTCTTTAAGATTAAATGTAAAAAAGTTAAGGTGTTTTAACAAAATGTTATATAAAAATGACTTCAAAGTGTGAAAATCGAATAAAAAAAGTGTAAATCTTAGATAACTTTTAAAAAATCACGAAGTTGCTTTGTATAAAGTATAAACAAATGTATATCATCTTAAAGCTTTAATCTTCTTCTTTCCAAAACCGTAAAGCAATCGAAAATCGGTTGAAAAATGGCGACGTTGTGATAGTGGGAGTGATCGCAGACCCGAAAAACGGTTTTTAAGCGATAACTTCCGATTTTGGGGGTGTTAGACAATTTTGAAAAACGCTATCGTGATCTACTCGTCAAGACCTACAACGTACACTAGGTCACTTGAAAGTTCTTTTTCACTGTTGGACAGTGTTATTTGTGTATTGGTTAGAGTAGCATTTTTAACTTTATTAGAACGTCAAGTTATAGGTTATATTCAATTTCGTAAAGGTTGGGGCAATGGGAGTTCCTTAAACTTTTTGTGATGCTATAAAATTATTTATTTTCAAATTATTTAAGATTTAATATTTTTCTTTTTTGTTCATTATTACTTTGAATTAATAATTTTTTCATTATTAATTCATACGAATAATGAAAGAAAAGAAAAATATCATATAATATGTATATTATTTTTATTATTATATTAATTATTATTTAGTTATATTTATTTAATTTAGATGGCTTATTTTTTTGTATGTTGTACTAGGTTAAGTGTTTATACTGTAATAATTGATGGTTGATCATCTTATTCTATTTATGCTTTATTAGGAGGCTTACGAGCTGTTGCATAAGCTATTCGAAGTTAGATTTCCTTTAATTTTATTACATTAAATTTTTATATTTATCCAGAATTTACTTGTAGTTATTTTATTCTTATAGCTTTAATTTGATTCTAATAGAATGCCATTTGATTTTGCAGA